>JAHBCN010002857.1:84174-106115 GCA_019359885.1 Listronotus oregonensis | reverse complement strand
CAAATAACAGAGCCAGAAGTGTTTAAAATTCAATTATAAAACTTTCCCGCGAAAACGATATCCACGCCACAACGCGCTAAAATGGTTAGTTTTGAGAAAATGGGCATTATTAAAATTAGCGATTGGAAAGCCTTTCGAATTACAGAAATGAAATTTCTTGCATTCTATAAGTATTAACGAAAAGTAACAATGTACTAAAAACCGTTATTTTAAGTGCACTACTTTTTTGGTTTTTACAAAAAGTTAACTTGTCTGACTCTTATACCGAAAAGATGACAACACAAAATTAAATGTCTTCGTTTTACACAAAAAAACCTAACCAAATTAACCTTTTTTTTATTGAATTAAATTTTATCAAAGAAAAAAATACGAGTTTACTACAAAAAAAAAAATTAAAAATATTTTAGATTGGTTTTTTAAAAAAAAATATAGGCTTTATTAAAAAAATTTAAAAAAAAAAAGTGCGACTGTCCTATACTTTTAAAAATAACCATAAAAAAATTTTTTGGGGAAAATTATAAAAAAGCAAACATTTTCATTGTTCAAAATTATGATTATCAGGAATTATCGACTGATGGTGTTCATTTGGTATGTGCGGTAATAAAATAAGTAAAGTTTCCTTTTAAAGTGGAAAAATCACGTTTTCTTCATAATAAACATATCAAAAAAAATTGTACTGAGACGTTATTTTTATTACCTTTTTAAACAAAGTAACTGTAAAGAGACCATATTCATTATCTTGGGTGATTAGCTGGGAAGATCTTGGTACTATCATGTCCGTTATTTTTTCATAGGTAGCATTCCATTCGGGAAACTGCGCCCTTTAAAAAATAAAAAGCTTGCTTTAGTTAGGGTCATTCAATAAGGACTGAATAGAACCATGTTTATGGCTTTCGTCGCATTCCAAAAAAGAATGTAAAATAGCCATCTTGTGAATTTTTTCTAGTAGAATCTTAAGAGTGCATTAGGTAAGCCGAGACTAACAAACTCCCACTACCACAATTTTCATAGCCGCATTAAAAATATTTTTTTTATTAGCTTCTTCCAAATTCGGTGTATCGATGCGATGTTGGCCGTTCAAGCCTACAGGAGATAACTTTTTCGGTAACTTTTTTTACTTAAATGACATAAATTATACACCATTTTAAAGGTAAGGAAATAATCTTCCTCTGCTGTAATGGATTTTTGAAATATGAGTCGATTAAGAAAAATAGTATCTAAACATAAGCTTTTTTTGGGTGATTTCACTCAAGGAAAATTAAAAACTAAATCCAAATTTAAAAAACTATTACAGCAAACCTAGATTTAAGGGTTGGCTTTCATATATTTTTGAAAATTATCGTAACTTATACCTTTTTGAGAAAAACGTTATCCCCGGCCCCAAAATTTTTGGATAATTTTCGCGGCGAGAATGGTTTTAAGGGAATTTAAGAAATTGACTTAAAGGAAAAAAAAAAGGTATAAGACATAGAATTACTTTTCAATCAATAAATAAGGTTTCCATTTTAAGAAAATGTTAATTTTAAAAACTAAAGTACCATTCATATATGTATATGGGTTCCTTATTGATATGCTAATATTAAAAAGGGGGGGATTCCTCAACTCATTTTAGGACAAAAAAGCATATGAACATAAAGGGGGCCCAGAATACGTGGGCAATTTTCTTGGAATCTAGTAAAAACCCCCAAAAATATTATGACAAGTTCCCAAAATTTTTTCCTATGACCCTCCCCCCCGGATATACAGGTAAAACAGACACCCTTGAAAATCGTTTTTTTTAAATAACTTTTAAAATACTGGGCGTAATTTAATATTTTTTTAATATGTATAGTATTCTTAAAATAAACCCATTAAATCATATTTGGCTTATTTTTTTGCCAGGGACGGACTAGTTTTTTTTCACAATAATACCAATTTTTTTAAACCCTTGTAATTAAAAGGTAACGATATTATTTTTGGATAGCTTTTACCTTAAAATATAAAAAAAGGACTTTTAATTGACATCCCCTAAAATTAACTGTTTACGAGAAAATAAATATCATGGTTGGTAAAATTTTTTAAAAATACAGGGTGTTTTCAAAATTTACATCAATATTTAAAAAATATTTTTGGGTCCATTTTAAAAAAATTCATTTGAACTATGTCCTAAACGTTTTAATTTTAGGTACAGGGTGGTAAAATTTTCAAAAATAAATCATTTATTATTAATATCTGCTGTAATACCACTTTAGATATTTTAATAAATTTGGATAAATGTATAGTCTGACAAACTTAACTGTAGCAGCGAAAGGAATTTAAACTATTTCGAACGAATATATGTGTGTGTGCCAAGTTTAACTGAAAGCGATAGTACTTTACTATATACTAAAAATAAAAATTTTAATGTTTTTTTTTTACAATAACAAAATAAAATATTAAAAAAAGCTGAGAATTAAATGTGGTTTTATATATTTAAATTTTTATTTAATATCTATTTTGTTTTACTAAGGAATATTATGTTATTAGGTAATTATTTTCCAAAGACCTTACATTTTGTCTAAACTGGCAACATCAAACAAAAGGCTTGCCCCGTTCAAGTAAACGAACCTGGTTGGTGGGCTTGTCACATTTTTTTGTTTCTATGGGGTAAATTTACTTGTGATTGGAAGTGTTTGCGCTGTTTCTAGTTCCTTTTGGAATTGAATATTTAAACATTTAGTGTCGGAGGTCGAAGGTTTTATGCTTATTTCTAAGTGTTAAATTTGGTGTTGTGTAATTTTGCTTGTTTTTTTTTTCTACCGTGTATATACATGTTTTAGTTCTTATTTGATTTTTAAATAGTATTTCAATAGTATTACTATTGTTTTAAAATGAACAAATTTACTTGCGGAGGACACTACATGGACAAACAAAAGAAGTAATAGCAAATGTTTATGGGTAAGTAATAATCTTATAAAACAGTAATCATGTTTTTTCTATTGGGTTTAAACATTAAATATAAAAAAAAGAAAGCAAATATGTAGCGGCAACTAAAGTTGGCAAGTCATCTGATTGTAACTTTTTTACGAAGAGGGTCTTTATTCCCTTTATACCTTTTTTTTACGTCAAAAATATGAAAAAAGTATTGTTTTCTTTTAAGCGGGTTAGCAAGAAACAAAGAAAGCGGGCAAGTCTCGATGTTTTAGCCAACCCCTTGTCACAAAATAAAGACTGAGTAATACGCTTTTATTTTAGAACTAACACTGTAATACCCGGAATAAAGCATACAGCTTTTCATAAATTAATTAAAAGCTACTTTTTTTTTTTTGTCCTTTTTTATTTTTGTTTTATTTTGTTAATAGGGTTTGCGATGAAGAAGCCGCAAGCAATTTTTTAAAAATTGCCTGTTAAACGTAAGCTTCATCGGGTATCTTTTACACCGGAGTTGCCGTATCAACTGTACGAAAAATTAATAAAGAAGATAAGGAACGGTTGGAAAATAACCCCAATCAAATGTTATCAAGTCCAAAAAAAAAACGACGGCTTCTTTCTCTTTCCCGAGAAGAATAAAAATTTTGATTTTCAAGTGATAAGACATATGATAAATAGGTTTTATTTTAAATTGAAAGTTGTCCCACAATACAAAATTGTTGCAAAAATTGCAAATTTAAATTTTTCATATTTGGGACACACTTAGGACGTTACTAATATCAAACGGTTTTTTTTTGCGTAAATTTAAAAATAAAAAAAATGGGCTCCAATATATTACATTGGAGGTACAAATATATAATGAAATCCGAAAATATCCCAAAAGGGCGAAATATTTATTTGGACGGGACATGGGTAGATAATGATTTAACTTTTTATAGTAAGTTTTTATTTTATAAATTTCTTTGTCTTTTCAAAAATTCAAGATAATACTACAGGGAACAGCGACGTTACTTCATTTTGAATTATTCCCAAAAAATTTAAAAAAATACCGCCTATCTTAGAGGAAACCCAAAAAAAAAAAAACCGATTAGATGATGACGTTTTCTGCATTTTTAACATTCCATGAAATATTTTGTGAAATTGTTACTGATGATCTTTAAATGACTTTATTTTTGGTGACGACCATACATTTAAAATATTTTTTAAATAAAAATAAATGTATACTGTACACATTATTTAAATTTAAACAAATTACAAAATATTCCTGATCTTTTGGAAAATCCGCACGCCGCTGTGTTTTTATGAATGAAGTACGCCATGTTTTGTTTACAACTTCCTTCCCCTTACCGACCCGCATGCACGATACGGCTGCCAGACTATATATTTATAAAGAAGCATTTTAAATTAAACCATTTTTTTCATCATTGGCGTTCCTACATAATTTGACCTGTCTATTTTGGCAAATGAAAAAAGTGGTACACTAAAAAATGTTCTTGATACATAGACATGTATGCCAAATTTCATTAAAATATCTAAAGGGGTTTTTATTAAGGATTAAATATAAATGATTTATTTCTAAAAATTTTACCACTATGTATCTCAAAAGTTAAGACGTTTAAGACATACGTTCATATAAAGTTTTCTTTTAAAATGGAAAAAATTTTTTTCCCTAAATATTGACGCTTAGAAAACACCCTGTATAATGTAAAAAATTACCAAACATGATATTTATTTTTTCGTAAACAGTTGATTTTATCTATGTCAATCAAAGAGTACCTTTTTTAATTTAAGCTTAAAGCCATCCCAAAAATAATATTGTTGAGCCTTTATCATACAGGGTGTTAAAAAAATTGCTATTATTGTGTCAGAGCTAGTCCGTCCCTGGCAAACTAAATAAGCCAAATATTATTTAATGGGTTTATTTTAAGAAGACTTATCTAGTAATATCATAAAAATAATATTAAATTACCCCGTTTTTAAAATTATTTAAAACAAAACGATTTCAAGGGGTCCGTTATGTACCTGTATCTCCGTAGGGGAGGGTCATAGGAAAAAGTTTATGGGAACTTATCATAATATTTTTGGTTTTTTACTGATTCCAAAAGATTGCCCACATATTCTGGGAAATGTCTTAACTTTGGAACTACAGGGTGATAAAGTTAAAAAAAAACATTTTTCTTTTGAAATATCTGAAATACCATTTTAGATATCTTTACGAAATTTGGTATGCATTTAAAGGCATTTTCTGAAGTACAACTTTTTAAAATTTCTACCAGTGGCGTCCGTACGAAATTTGAATTTTAAATTTTATATGGAAAAAATGGTACGCCACTGGATTTTCATGGGGTTTTTTTGAGAGCCTGGTCATTTTTACATAAAAATTACCTCGTTTTTCTCGTAAAATGCACCCTATTTGATTAAAACACAATTAAAAATAATTAATTTTGTAGCAGTAGATACCTATTATTTTTTAAAAAATGAGTTTAGGAATCACCTCCTTAAATTTTAGCATATCATTAAGTAGCACCCTGTATATACATATATTTATTATATTTATTTAAAAATTTATGTGTACAGTCAAAAAAGAACAAATATACCAAACAAATTATACCGCACAATATTTCTAAGTTCTTATTGGGCACTCTTCTACTAGTAACTATACCTAAAGTCCAAAATTTATGTCAGTGACTCATTTAATACCCCACCCAACCGACAACGGCTGAATAAAAATCTAACACTAGTAAATGATTTTTAAGCCTATATATACTTTTCCCTCAAATAACAGTGAACCGCCAAAAGTTTCATCGCCACGTTGTCATAATTCGAAGAATAAATCACCAGCCACGATCCATTATAATAACTGAACAACTGAATAACTATGAACGCCAATATGTATTGAAATATTTTAAACGAGAAGAAATAAAAGTGGCAACACACATTCCTTAGTTTAAACGAAGAGCGAAAATAAGCGTATCGACAGGGTTTTCGTCTGTTCGATGATTTTATTTAATTGATTATGGACAGATTTTTCAAGTTTTAATTTTAATTGCTATACATATTTTCTAAATATTATAAATTTCTAATAATTGTATATGTATATATTGTTTTTTTCCAATTTTATAATAGTTTATCTTATTTAGTGTATATAATTGTGTATAAAGATTTAGTGTTGTTAAGTGCTTTTAATTCTGAAACTATTAATATTAACCAAACTTTAACTAGTTATCCGCCTACAAAAAAAAAAACTCAGTTAACGGTAAAAGAACGAATGATGGTTAAAAATGTTTACCATGGGATTCGGGAACGAAATCCAGAACTAACCACTTTGGATGCTGCAGAGATATGTGCAACTTTAACAAAAGTTTTTTCGCGTACGGTATTTAGAGTTTTAAAAGGCAAAAAAATCAATATTAGTAATTATTCGGATACTGAAAAATGCGATTGTTTCGCTATTTTTTTGCACACTTTTTACTTTTAGATTGTTAAACATGAATCAGAAGCTGTTTTTTTGGCTGCCTCTTATAGTATTTAAAAATAATAATAATTGAATTGTTTGATTCCATTTTACGACATATTCCTTTAAATTCTGTCATTTGCACGAAAACATATTTAAAAAACTTATACTATGTTAATATTAAAAAAAAAACACTTAAAAGTGAGGAAAAACCTTAATTTTCAATAAAAAGTAGGTAAAACGTTTACGTCCGAATTCAACTCGAAATTCTAAAAATTTTGACCTGTTACCAGGTTGTAATAGTTTTCTTTATGACATTTTTATAAGGTATGCGAACCTTGCTTCGCTCGACCCGCAATGTTTGATCAAAAATATTCTCGATATGGAAATCCTAAATATGGAACACGAAAGACCCGAAATAGTTATTGGATTCTACAAGCTGATGATCATAGAACTTTCGTGTTCCTTATATAGTGGATATTTTTGAGAAGCAATGCGTGTGAATATCGTATTTAATATTGAAATTGCAAGATCGGTGGTGAATTGGCAAGTCGTGTAACTTGGATTGTTTATCGTTCTGCTTTTACATCTTTTTTAATTTATGTTAAGACTAAAATTTTATTATTTTTTTCATGTAGCAAAATAAAATCAGAGAAGGAAAAACTAAAGTAAAAAATGTATTTTTTTTTTGGAAAAACGTTGAAAAATCGCCAAAAAAACTCAAATTTGTGATCTATCTATCTATAGAAAATACATTTTTCATTAATCCGAATAATACCAAAATAATATAGGCTTGTTACTAATTTAAAGGGTTGATGAAAATGTGAGAAAATAACTTTTGCTTGTAAAAAATATTTTCATGTATTGACGAAATTTAATCATTTATTTTCTAAAATGCATAAGACGCCACTGAAATTGATTCCCCTGACCCCACACAACCCGAGCGATGCGTCATTGACAGAAATTTTGGACTTGAAGTATAGACCATTCAATTATTTCACTCCGCGATTACTACGAACTATTCCAATGACTACATGGAAACTAAAAGGTGTTTCTTAACCAGATAGTTCTATACTTACTTCGGGACAATGACCAGCAGAGTCTGAAGATATTCCGAATCCAAGATAAAATGCTCTTTCTTCACCAAATCCGCCAGATTTCTCGTCAACAAGCTGCCACTGAAAATGCGGTAACAATTAGTAATTACACGGGACTCTAGAAATCTGATGAGAAACCTTACGTTTGCTTCTTCTCCAAATTTTGCAGATTTCCCTTCAAATTATTATAGGCTTGCGATTTAGTTTTCAAGTCCCCATCAATCTGACCGACTTGCTTACTTATAATGTCCGCAATATTCCTCAACGATTGCTTTATCGGGTACTTTGCGATGTCCCACTGGAACCTCGTCAGATAACTAGGAAGATCAGCTATAAATAAAACGAAAATAAAAAGTTAGACCACATGATACGTGAAGCACTAAAAACACACTCACAATAGGTAAACGTGACATTAAAACACTATAATATCAAAGTGTACTTTTTGCAACTGTACGAAAAAACATCTACGACATCATACATCAAAAACTAAAGTGCTCGATAAGACTGGGGGGAAAACTTTGCATTTATTCGTTTACCAACATCGAAACATGGCAAGTCAAGAGTTCCTGCCAGATGCCTCACAAGTAGTGTCCGTCATAACTTTTCATGCAAAAAAAAATCCTAGATAAGCTATAAGTAAGAAAATATATTATTCACAAGTGAAAACAACACCTCGTATAACGGGTGGCTTCAAACCCCGCCTCTTTTGTCGTTTCGAAACGAGCATTTTCAAATGAACCAATAAATGAATGGGCGGATCCTATTTTAACCCTCCCATCAATCGTGATTGGCTGTTGCCGCGTATCTCCTCCCAATGAACCGATACAAATAGGATACTAAGTGGGCGGAACCTATTTTAACTCTCCCACTAGTCGCGATTGGCTGATGCTGTGTGGCTTAAAACAACTCCCCATTGTAATGGGGAGTGGTTTTGTGCCAAAAGTTTACATACATTTTATGGTTCTATTTTGACTTTTCCTACATGAAATATTCGCAAATAATTATCAAACATTTTGTATAAGCCACTCCCACATACAAAATGAGGCGGAGATCGTTCTGCAATATTTAAAATGAGGTGGAGCCAATACAAAAATCTTAAAAATAAAAATGCCAAGCAAAAATGTCAAAATGAATGCTTATACTCACCTATCCGGGTCCGAATTAGCTGCCAAATTACGATTTACAAAATCCTATGTCCTATATTACTCTAAAATTATGAAGAAAAAAAATACACGAGATACTCATGAAAATGTATTAAACAACAAAAATGGATTTTGATTTGACTAAAAGTTCGAATTTTTGTTTTCGTTTCAGTCAAACCAAAAAAATTCTGGTTGAACCAGGTGTGATGACAGTGTCATGGACCAAAACACTATTTTGATTTTAAAAACCTAAACAATTTGTGGTTGAAATGTGCAGTGGGATATTGGTGTTTTAAAAAATTATAAAAACAAAGGAATTATTTTTTGGTTAGAGTGGTTAGTAGACAGTTACAATTGGAAGTTTTGTCACTTTAATGAGTTTTCAAAGAGCAACTTTCTTTAACTATAGTCTAATACTTTCATGTATGCACATCCTTAGTCTTGTTTTTTTATTAAAATATTACTATTTTTGTAAATACCAATGGTTTTTTTTAACATCAGCGTTATTCACTTGATTTTTTTTAATGAACCCCCAAATTTTATATTTTTATCTTATTTAGACGTAAAAATAAGGGTAAGTTTGTGTAAAGTTGCATATTTGAAAACTTTGTAGTTTTCTATTGCAAAAACGCTATAGTCTGCTAAATGGCTCTTAAATTTTATTAATAGTTGGCCATGACAGCGTTTAAAAAACAATCAAGAACTACAGAACATACAGGAGATGAAGCAAAAAGTTAAATGCAAAAATTAATTGACTAATTCCAGTCTTTAATTTATTTCATTTCATTCTTTCATATTACATACATTCTGTAGTACTTGATTGTTTTTTACAACGTGTCATAGCCAACTATTAATAAAACTTAAGAGCCATATAGCATTTTTGCAATCGAAAAATATTATATTGCCAATATTTTGAAATCTACAAAATTTTGGAATAGACAACTGTACACAAACTTACCCTTATTTTTTTTCTAAATTAAATAAAAGTTTTCATTTGAAAAAATATATTTTTGGCAGTTTTCTCAATTTCATTTTTAATCTTATTTTTCGAATGCCCTGTATAAAGAGTCATCAAAATATTATAAAACTCTCTTGAAGTAGGTTCTTTTCAATAAGAAATCTAATTAAAATTCAATAATTAAGGCTTCCTGCCTTAAACGAAAAATATAAAATTTAAAATATGTCAAAAACCGTAAGACTTAAGTCAATAATACTCTAATTATTTTTCAAATACGCTAATTTTAATATTAAAGTGCCCAATATCTCAAAACTGACTGTTTTTAGTGTCTTATTATTCTGGAGCGACGATGTATGCATATCTATAGTTTTGTAGGTACTAAAGTTAAATAGTGCGCCTGTTGCTTCGTCGGTGGTCGATAGAAGGACTTATGAATAGTAAGCTTCATCTGTATATCTATTGTAATCTACGCTATAAACAACTTACTTACAGTTATAAACATGTAATTAAAGAAACCTGCTCTTTTATTTATTGTCAACAATTATAAGAACAGCCGAAAAAACCTAAGAACCTACCAAAACAAAAAAAAAACGTGCCCAGATCGCCTACAATAAGCCTAATATAAACAGCTGCAGCCCGTCACCTAACAGGAACTGTTTAAATTGCCACAGAAACCCACAGACATAACCTTAAAGTTTCTTTACTCGTTAAGAAAGGTTGTTAGTCGTTGTGTTAGTCGTTAAGTTTGCAAACTTTTTTCCACCAGGCCGTTAGATTAATGCGAAAAGCGAAAATACAAAAAAGTCTAACTAATTCAAAGGATACAGAAAAGGTCAGTCTTTATTTAGGGAATATTTCTATACAGGGTAGAAAAGGTTTTTGATGAGAAACCCTGCCGGGTGATAGAAAACCTTTTTTTTTGTGAAAAAACTTTCTATAGAAATATATCAGGCAAACGCTTCAGTTTTAAAATACAGAGCGTTTCATTTCCGGTTATCGAGATGGTGTTCTAATTGTATTCGAAACTTTGAAACTATTTAGTAAAAATTTACACACTTAATAACGGTTAGGTAATATTTCTATTTTTTAAATTTTTGACGAACAGAGTAGCAGCTACATTAGGTTTTCCAAAACTAAATAAAAAACTAACTTTTTGGAAAATTGTTTGAAAGTGTCGTCCACCCTATTTTTAGCTTTAAAATCTAATTTCTTTTTTATTTTGTTCGTTTTTACGGCGCATTTATGATAAAAAACAGATATAATAGAAAACAAATTTATTAACATTTGGCGGTTCTAGTTAGTTCTAGTTAGTATATCAAAATATAAAGAATATTTAAATATAACTCGTTAAATAGTAAATTTTCTATTTCTCGTAACATGAGAAAAATCGAGATAAATATACGGGGTGTTATCTAATTGAATGTCAATATTTAAGGGACCGATTTTTGGATCCATTTTAAAAAGAAAACTTCATACGAACGTTTTTTTTTTTTTTATCTTGGGACAGTCCACGAAGGCTAATGCCTAAGTACTAAGGTACCGTGGGTGTCTTGAGTGTGGTGAGAGGGAGTTTGTTCACACCGGACTTAAATTTTTGGAGATTGGGAGGAGAAGGAAAAACTTCTGCGGGCAGCAGGTTCCACAGTCTTGACACTCTAGGGATGAAGGAACGAAGAAAGCGGGAAGTTCGGGGCCTCTCTAACTGAACTGTAAAAGGATGCATAAAAGTTGCACTACGTGTTTCTCTGTTGGGAGCTGCCAGAGAAGGAATTATACTGGCCAACTCCTCTGAGCAGAAGCCCGACAGATCCCCTACAGCTCGACGTGGCAAGAAGAGGAAGCCTGTCTGTGAGCGTTGGATCATTAATAAGACGAACGGCTCTTCTTTGAATGGAGTCCAGAATGCTAAGTGTTGTAGGGGACGCCATTCCCCAGACATGAGAACAATATTCTAAAGAGGGTCTGATTTGGGATACATACAGAGTGCACAGGTTGGAAGAAGAGAAATATTTTCTGGCTCGGAAGAGAAATCCAATCTTTTTTGAAGCTGCCGAAGCTATTGATAAAATGTGTTTGTGCCAGTTGAGGTTATTCTCAAAAGTAACGCCGACAAGATTAAACGACTCTTTGTTCTGCAGAACTTGGCCACTCATATGTAAGGGATGAGCATTTGCAGACTTTTTTCGCGACAGCGAACATGACTGTGTTTTCGAGGCATTAAACTGAACAAGATTTTTGGCGCCCCAATCTAAGATATGTTTGAGGTCTTGTGAAAGAGATATCTGCATTGACCTGCGCTTGTTTTCGAAATCGGAATTACACGGTGGCTTAAGAAATTGAATACTAGAGTGGAGGGTACTATCGTCAGCAAAACTATGGATGGGATTGATTGTGGAAGAGAGAAGATCGTTAATGTGTAGAAGAAACAGCGTGGGTGCCAGCACTGAGCCCTGGGGCACCCCAGCATTAATTTGGTAGAAGCTGGAGGAATGACCATCTACACTAACTGATATACGTCGATTAGAAAGAAAACTGGAAAGCCAAGAGCAAAGCTTAGGTGGAAGACCGTATGTCCTAAACGTCTTAACTTTTGAGATACAGGATGGTAAAACTTCCAAAAATAAATCATTTATTATTAATATCTGTAGTACCACTTCAGATATTTTAATGAAATTTGGCATACATGTACTATGTATTAAGAGGCATTTTTTAGTGTACCAATTTTTTTTATTTCCACCAGTGGCGTTCGTACGGAATTTGACCTGCCTATTTTGGCATACATTGATGGTAGGTCACTGATTTTTCTTAAAATAAAAATTATTTTTAAAATCCTCAATCATTTTAAGGCAAGTCAATCGCTTGATTTTTTCAATCCGATGCACGGTTTTCGCTTAAAAAAAGAAAAACCGTTTCTTTGCATGATCATAACAATATATCGGTAAACAATATCACCATGCAGAGGAATATTAAGATTTCATTTTTCTAGCTAAAACCGTGGGTCGGACAAAAAAATAAGAATGAAAATTAAAATAAAAGTAATAAAATCCGACGCATGGTTGAAAATTTTACACCCTGTATCTTAAAAGTTAAGACGTTTAGGACATACGTTCATATGAAGTATCGCTCCCTTAAATACTGACATTCAATTAGAAAACACCCTGTTATATTTTTATATATATATATATATATATATATATATATATATATATATATATATACACCGGGTGTTGCTCCGCCGAGCGGACATACGGAATCCCATGTAAATTTTGAAGTAGTCAAGTATTGGCTCCCTAATTATTTTAGAAAAAATGCTATTAGGATTTATTGAAGAGCACAATACGTGCCACCCAAAATGAAAATTTGAGGATTTTTCAACCAACCAGTAAAGAGTAAACTGCTTAAATACTTCTGCAACGTAGTATCTCATTATGCACCCTGTACTCTAGAAATCAATAATAAAAACACCATATCGATTTATCAGTGACAATTTAAATCATTAATTTATAATGTCATTGCCAAAACTGAACAATTTTATATGGGAATTTCAAAAAGAATCCTCGCATTTCATTTTAGTTTACAGCTAATTCCAACACATGCACTCACAGTTATGCAAGACAATAAAACAAATTTGTCTACATTTAGAAATCAATTTATGACGAAAATATCAGGATTTAATCAAATGCTCAAATTTTCCTCCATTAACTGCCAGACAATAACCCAAACGATTATAAAACTCATTTCTTACGTTGGCTAGTTGGTATATCGATATTCTGGCACATTCAGCGGAAATAGCATGGCGAAAGATCCGGAGACCTGGCTGGCCAAGATATTGCGTGGTTCGGGCCTATGATGTCGTTATTAAATGCGTTGTTCAAGTATTCGCGCACAGCTCTGGTACTGTGTGCTGGGCAGCCATCCATTTGATACCAAATCTCTTGATTTTCACGAACAAGGTTGTTCAAAGCAGGCAAAATTTGTTACTCTAAAAGTTCCAGAAAGTACTCCGCATTTAAATTTCGGTCAAGGAAAAATGGTCCAAGGATATGGTGGCCGAAAATTCCCGCCAAAACATTAATTTTTTGTGGATATTGAGTCCTTGTCTCAACAAATCGATTTTGGTTTTCGTTACTCCAGTACCGGCAATTTTGAATGTTGGGTTCGTTGTTCAATGTAAAAGTGCATTTGTCAGTAAAGCAAATATTTTGTAAAAAACCTCTGTCAGTGTTTGTCCTCTCCATCATCTCAAAGCAAAATTCCTGTCGTCGTATTTCGTCTCCGTCTCTTAATTCTTGGTGTCTTTCGTACTTGTAAGCGTGGTATTTACATCTTTTTAAAATTCGAGATATTGTGGTGTGGTCTTGTCCAGTAATGTCCTCCAGTTGTCTCGTGCTAATGTTTCCTTCGGCCTCCTCTACACAAAGTATCACGTCTAAATCCCTCTCGTTTTGTACAATTTGTCTCTGATTTTTACGTCCATTTTCTTCACATTTGCAATTATTGATTACTGTGCCTGTAGTTTCAAATTTTTTTATCGTCCGTTCTATTGTCGATTTACTTGGTATTGGCCTATTGGGAAAATAGACTGCAAACATGTCCGCTACTCTTCGATAACTATTTCCCTGATAAAACCATTTTATAATAGTGATTTTTTCTTGATTTGAGTAGTTCATTATTTAAAAATGATGTGACATTGATCTGACAACTTGAGAGTAAGAGGTTAAATAATTTTTCTGGTATTTTATTATAAACTTCTAATAATACAGGGCGCGTAAGAAGATAGGAGATTCGTAACTTATTTTAGCATTTATCTCTTAGCTGGCGGACTAAGAAGAGCTGAAATTTGTACACTGGGTACAACTTTTCGTGCTCTTTAAAAAATCCTAATAATATTTTCTTCTAAAATAATTAGGGGAGCCAATATTGGACCACTTCAAAATTTACATGGGATTCCCTATGTCCCGCTCGACGGAGCAACACCCGGTAAGTAACTTTAAAAGTTTCGAATACATTCAGAAATTACCTAAAACGAATAACCTTGTATCTCGAAACTAAAGGAATTACCGACATATTTCTATGAAAAGTTTTTTCACAAAAAAGGTATTTTATGAGCTGTCGAAGTTTGTCATCAAAAACTTAGAGCACCCTGTACATTTTGTTCCGCGGTTAAATAATTTTAGCTTATTTTTTTACTATTTTCTCTTTTATTAAATACTGATCTTTTAGGAAATTTTTATACCCGTAATAAAGGTTGATGCATAAAAATATCCATTTCAAAAGCGAAAAAAATAGTGTATAATACAAAACGCCATTGAAAAATTGATTACTTACTTATTTTTTAAACAAAAAAAAGATAGTTTCGCAATTTTGTTTAGATTTGAAAGTTGTCAAAACTTTAAGGCAGAACTCTATTCAAGAAACGGAAACATTTCAACTTACCCCGCATAACTATTGAATCAAACAAAATTAACTGTAGTGTAGTTAATTTCTAAACTTTGCATGGATTATTTCCCAACGACATCTTTAGACTGGTTTCATCTATATCAGATCTCATCAGACTAGCTTGCTGATGAGATCTGATATAGATCGAAATTGTCCAAGATTCGTTAGAAATCTTACAAAGTTATTAGATTTTAACTACACTATTGTAATAGTCCGTACAAGTATTGGGCATACATTTCCAAATGTTTGTAACATTATTTCAGCTCGGCAAGTCTGTGACACCGTAAGTTGAGAGGAGTATGCTTCGCCCTTTGGTCAGTAGATGGCGTTGACGTCTGTTAACCATTCATGTGTTTCAAAATTAACTGTCGTAAAAATGGCCACTGGCGTTTGTTTGGAAAAAAAAATAAATATTTTTGTTATTCTAATACCCGGTTGCAAAGCGTGATTAGTACTTTGAATGGTTAACGAAATGTCAGATTTTGACAGGTTGCCTACTAAAACCATTGAATAACACTGACGTAAGGTTCTGTTAAACATTCAAATTGATTAACTTTTGTGAAACCCCGGGGGTGTAGGTATTCAAATTTTATAGGTATTACATTTTATTATATTTTATTATTTCGCCCTATTGTCTTTTTTAAGAGCTTTTTTTTTGTTAAATTATCAAAATTCACACTGTTGCCAAGTGTTGCCATTCGACAAAAACTTCGAATTCGAGATTAAGACTCGTGCAAATGATTAGTCCGAGAGCCCACCCTCGAAAATCAAAAAATATTAAAATCAGCGCATTTTGTCACGTATTTTCCGGACACTCTGTATAATTACAGTCAAATTTAGTTTACATCGAATTACATATTAACAGTTATTAATGTTTCAAATATTTTTAAATTATATATGACGTATTTTTTAATTGTCTGCGGCATTTTTTAAGAGATTTCTCATTTAAAGACTGACCTTGAACAAAACCAAAAAAACGAAAAATTAGGCATACAAAGGACTAACATGGAATAAGCTAATACAAGGGTGTGGTGTGTGTAACGTGTATCTTTGTTTATAAGACTATTTATTTACGTTTTTTCGTAAAATCATTACAGTAAATCGTTTCTATAATAGAATATCGGATATATTTTCGTAAAAACAATAAACATCGCTTGTTGCACACAGCCTTCGGGACAAAACAAAAGGCCATAGGAAAAAATAAAAAATTGGTTTCGGAGGAAAAGTGCACTACATTATTCAGATATATAAGCTTTCGTAAACACTGTACTGTACCTAAGAAGTTATCGTAATACATTCTAATTGTCCTGGATTGCCCTGGATAATTGCGTTCTATTTGTTGCATTGACACCACTGCATTTTAAATATTTTATATTAATATGCATCTTTTAATTTTAATCATTAAATTGGTTACGTTATGAAGAGGGCGTTATGAAAATGGCTAAATAAAATTAAATTGTTTATCTCAAAAACTTCTAAAAATACGGACGCGTTTATTTGGGATTTTTAAAAATGTTTATCCAAAAAGTAAGACACACCCACACCAAATTAAAGCCCGGGACTGCGCGCTTTTTAACCTTATAAATTGTTTGGGCACAATTTGCACTTTCATCCCTTTAAAAATCGGGATAAACTGAAAATATATATTTTTTGTATTGAAATTTTCACCAATCGATAAACTTTTTTATTTTTAAAAAAATATTTTCATACATGCAGCAAAGAAAAATATAGCCAATTAATACCAAAAGTTTTTAAAAAAAAAATTTTTTTCCTAGAGCGAATCATTTGGCAACAGCGATTTTTTTTTAGACGTAAAAAAGTATTATCGGGACCCAATAGCCCCGCATGCAGATAGCGTGCGTAGTAATACATTAGTAGTGGTGGTTGTCAAAATTTTAGAGTGTGCTGTATGTATTTAGAATTTTAAAACAATGAAGCGAATTATTTGTAAGAAAATTGTGTATGATGAATACAAATCTGTTTTAAAAGACCTAGAATACAAGGGTTGTTATCATTACTATCAAGTGATGAAAAAAGGCAGGACAACCCTAGCAAAAGAAATTTAGTCAAAAAAATGATATTTTAAAGGGCAAAATTTAAAAATATCATAAAGACTGTCGTAAATCTTGCACAGATTCTCAAAACTATTATCATAATTTGCAATCAGACAGTGGCGCCGGTCCTTCAAATTATTGTGACACAAAAACTTAAATGCGATAGTTTCAATTTTAAAGAAAAAGGGTTTTTTTTTTGCAACAATAGTAAAAATAAAAAAACCAAGAGTTAAATAAAAATCTGTTTAAACAAGTAATTTAAATATTATTATGTACTTGCATAGAATAGTTGGTACTTTTCTATTAGTTTTTATTTTGTATTTGAAACAAAATACGAATTTCAATTTTATCCTTATAAATAATGTTTAGGTATTTATTTTTTACATAGAAATTAAATCTTTTAAGGTAGTAGAAAAGCTACCTACCAAAAAAGTAATAAAGCTGCCAGGAATAGAAACGACATTATTATGATATCTAAATTACGTGGCTATAAAGATTTATTTGTGTTTGATGAGAAATATCATAAATTATGTTACAGCCACTACATCTCTGAAAAAACATTAAATCGCACAAAAATAGGAAAATGGTTTCCGAACCTATCCGAAAATAGTTCGACAATATCAAATCTTCTGCGAGTATTGGTAGTGATGTTCAGATAATCTTTTACTTCCTAAAGAAATGTCCAAAATTTAAACTTTATAGTAGTTATGTAGTACAAGGCTTTATGTCAACTCAAAATTGAATTTCCAACATGTACTTGTGTGAAAAAAGGCCTAAAATGTTGTAAGGAGTGTAAATCTCGTTCCTGCAATAACATTATTAAAGATTTTGAGGCAGAAATGGATTAAATTTACGAAACATACTAATAATGAAGCGCCTAAATAACTACTTACATATTACATTTTTGGGTCTGGTAAAGAAAATCACCCACGGAATTGAACGATTTTTAAATTTGCAATGTAAAATATACTTTAAGTATTATCATTTAGGGCAAAAAAATGCGGATGATGTGGTTTTCACCAAGAAAAAAGCAATAAAAATTCTAAGAATTGGTCATTATTTGACATTTTATTTCAACTGTTTACGATTTACATGTAATAAATACATGCACCGCTTTACGACGTTTACAGTGTGGCTAAACGGAAATATTATTAATTTATAATAAAAAACTTTGTCATTACCATTAAGATAAGTTTCATTAAATCAAAAATATTTGAAATTCGAGCCAGTTACAAATAAAATTGGGGAAAATAAAAAGCCGCTTTAACTAACCAGCAATAATCATGACCGACCAGAACGGCGCATTTATAATAAAAAAAATTTACAATTTAACGAGGAAAACCTAACTGGAACTAACCAAAACTAGGTAATAGTTTAAAAGTTGTTGTTTGTTAGTTCTGGTTAGTTTTATATAAAAACAACTTTCAATAATAACAAATTATTACAAAAGGTCTGGCAACATTGCTTATTCAAGCAGCATTTAGACATGTCAAAGAACGGCATCGTATCATCTCTTTATATGGAAAAAAAGAGGAATTATATATTCCTGTTTAAAAAGGACGTTTAACGAAGCACTAGTTTATATTTTATGTACTATATTTCTTAAATTTAATTAAAAGACATAAAGCATCCGCAATTTTTTGTTGCTAAAAATGGTTCAAAAATAATAAAGTTTTGAATGTATAATCAAAAAATAACAAATCCCGTGGGTGGTTTTCTTTACCAGCAACCAATAAAAAAGTTTAATTAACCTACTAACTAGGTGGGTAATTAATAACAATGATTGATATTTTTTGTATGGGTTTAAAAATCTACCCACCTGTTTTGGACATTTAAAATTTTGCTTTTCTAAACAACTTAAGCAGCTCCTTAGATCTGCGTTTTAACCTGTTGATAAAACTTTAATACTACACTCCCACCGGACCGTAAGTAAGATCTTTGCAGTCAGCCGGCTCGCTAGGCCAAGCGCGCAAAAATATGAGTTTCGCCGTTAAAAAAATATCACTGAATTAATACTATAACAGGAATCTAAAAAATTTTTTGTTTTAAAAACTTTTTTTAAACATTAGCTACAATTTGTACGCAGCATGTATATATAAATTTTCAATAATAAACTTTTTCTCGATTGCCTAAAATTACGCTACTAAAAATAACAATTTTGAGTTTCGTACTATTTTAAAAATTTAACAAAAAAAAATCAGCTTCAAATGGGACGTTGTTCGAAGCGCTATTGTGTCTACTTTAATCTAAAAAAATTAACCTGATAGCATGAATATTATTAGAGATATAGCAGTGGAGATGTTAAAAACGTGTTTTATTGAAAACCGATTTTTTCGGGGTTTTTCGAAATAAAAAAGTTCTCGACCACTGAAAAATGTCGTAAAAAGTGATTTCGTGTACACGATTACCTTATTAAAGAATCCCACTAAGTCTGGTTTGGTTCTACGCCGGTTTTTTTTCTCGATAACTAAGCGACTTTTCTTCCAAATTTTACTCCACTAATCAGAGCTGGGTAGGAATCAAATCCTTTTGGAATCGAATCCAGGAATCGATTCCTTTTTAAGGATCCGAAGGCTGGAAGCGATTACTGATCCGTGAACCAGATTCGTTACATAATTTTAAAATTATTCCGGAATCGACTCCTTTTTGAAAGTATTCGATTCCAAAAAAAATCGATTCCTTATATTTCTAATTTGAGACAAATCGGTTTAAAGGTGTCAAAAACCGCCATTTTAAATAAGCCTTTTTAAATTTCCAAATTTTGACCTAAGATTATTAATTTCCACATTTTGACCTACCACTCTCAAAAATTCTTATACCCTAAATCTGAGGCAGATTGGTTTATAAATGCCAAAATCTTCCATTTTACATCTCCATATTATTACCCAAGATTCTTAATCAGCATCACATTGATTTTTGGAAATAAAGATGAAGCATCTGCCTATTAAAATATTTAACTAAGGAGACACACCCAACATGTGATTTTTAACCAAAATTTGTTGTTTTTCAAGCCTAGAGAAACAATATTTAAGTGAAACATTTTTTTTCGTAACCATAGAGCATTGTATCCAAAAACTAACATAAATTTTACTTGCATTTAATTTTAAAAGTGTTGATTGCTCGATCTTAATGATTTTTGATGTTATCCTTAAAATAACTCTCAAGGACTCTTAAATGGGACATTTTATTATTACTGTTAAGGGATTCAGGGTGTCTTACAAAAATGATTTTAAAATTTAATACATTTTTATATTCCGCAAGCAAAGAACTTCCCGCTTTCTTCGTTCCTTCATCCCTAGAGTGTCAAGACTATGGAACCTGCGGCCCGCAGAATTTTTCCTTCTCCTCCCAATCTCCAAAAATTTAAGTCCCGTGTGAACAAACTACCTTTCACCACACTTAAGACACCCAGTGTACGTTAGTACAGTGGGTGTCTTAAGTCAGCTTTCGTGGACTGTCCCAAGATAAAAAAAAAAGAAATTATTAAACAGTACTAGTGAAACTTCCTGTAACATTACAATAAGATGTTTCATTTATAGGTTGCTTGGGGTTATCTCTAGAATCACATTTAAAAATCTTATGAAGATCTAACATCGCAAGTTTTGGAACACAGTTCGAAAAAAATGTTTCATTTAAGGGTGATTTCATATTGATCTCAGAAATAACATATTCAAATTTAAAGAATATTTGCCAAAAACTTACTTGGCTAATAGACCAGTAAATGGAGGGACAAAGCTGAAAATAAATCTGTACAGTTTTCCCTTGTGGCGCAATTCTTAGGTCTTCGGAGATGCTTTCGAGCGATAAAAAGTTTATCAACATTAACAGGTGGGAAAAGGCTGAAAAATGGGTTTCCCGCTATGATATGTCAAAATATGCGAATTGGAAAATTTTTGTTTGGACAAAAAATGAAGGTCGCTGTGTAGTCTATAAAAATGGTCCTTGTAGTTTTTATTAAAAAAATCCCTAGTTTTCGAGATAACGGGACCCAAAAGTCCCCTCATTTCAGCTGCCGCTTTACCACTAGAATGCCGCTATCTTTATGGATTCACTTATAAGCGCACGGACGAATTTTTTCATTACTCAGGCAATAATGTACATTTTTTAATCATTCAAAATTCATCGGAATGAGAAAACCCGTACCTATCATTGCATATGAGTTTGGGTCCATTCTGATTTTTCTAGAATATTAAAAAAAGCGATCAAAGTTTCTTTTCACAATATTTTAAGAATATCCTATTAATTTATTGATATTTTGTAAAAAAATGGTTTGTTATTAACGTTTCTTTTTTATAATGACACCTTAGCAAGTGTTCAATGATCCCAGAAAATTTCCTTCACCATCTTTCTTGCGTGTTGATAAAAAATTGTTTTGCTTATCTGCATGTTTTAGCAATTTCCGGAGTTCTACCACATCTATTTAGTGTGGAATGTTATGGATTTTTCGACGGTCGTTTTTGCGGAAAATATTGGCGTTGCGAAAAAATTGTAAGGACCATTTTCTGAGATTTCGAGGTGATCTTCATTTTTTGTCTGAACAAAAATTTTCTAATTTGCTTATTTTCGCGGATATCCGCGGGGAACTCATTTTTGGGTCTTTGGGGGGCCATTTTCAGCTGGTTCCCACGTCGGAATCGTGATAACCTTTTTCTCGCTCGAAAGCATCCGCGAAGACAAATGAAAAATGTACAGATTTATTTACAGCTTTGGGTCCTTTCAGTCTTCAGTTACTGGACTATAAGAGTTACAGCACTTCAAAATGAAGCTAAAATTATATTTTGCGGTTCGGGCTCTGTGCTAAAACCTTTGTCGCTTGATTTGTCATCTGAATTATGTAGTATCATTCGTATTGTTGTTACCATTTGTAGAGATCGAACGATGTTAGAATAACACCGATACGTCACGGTT
>JAHBCN010002857.1:55000-84010 GCA_019359885.1 Listronotus oregonensis | reverse complement strand
AGCGCCGAGGCAAGTCGGTTATAATGAAAGTCGCAGGGAGCAATCAAAGTTCAGCGCAATTTAATTAATTGAAAAATTTTAATTGGATTTCTGGGAATCATCACTTTCCGTTTAGAAAAAAATATTTTGTATATTTACATAGCGATACGTAATGCATTTAGCTTTTTTCGGCAGTAGCTCATTTTATGATCATTATTAATGAGGCGTCCATTAATAACGTGAGACATTTAGGGGAGGGTCGAACCGAATCTCACTAATTTCACATGAGAGAAAGAGGCGGTCTTGGCAAGTATTAAGTTATTTTCTTTTCCGTAAGAAACAGTGTAAAATTGCAAAAAAACTGGACTAAGCTAGTTTACTCGCGACAACTGTAGACAAAATTATCGCCTTTTAGTAAGTTATGCCCGGCCTGTCCACATTCAAACCGAAATTGGGATGAACATCTTTTATCTTCGTCTCTTCCATGCCATCCGCGTCGAACTCGCTCATCTTTCTCTAACAATAATTTATTGATATTAAAATTGATATTTACACTCTAAATAACTTTTTTGTAAATATTGCTAATACAGCAAATCTCTCGGCATCAAGAACAAAAAATACATTTGAATATTATTTAAAGAATACAAGGAAATCTCCAATAAAATCTTTTTTATGTCCGAAACTAATACAGGTGAGATTGAAAATATTATTAAAAATTTTAAGAAATTCGCATAGCAAAGATATTTATAGTATCAACGTGAAGGTTGTACAGGGTGTTGGTGATATTAGTCTATGCTAGTTTAATTTTTAATGAATGCATAAAGCAGGGAGTGTTTCCAGATATGTTAAAAAAGCCAAAGTTGTACAATACCTAAGGACAAAAATAAAAATGACATAAATAATTTTCGACCGCTATCTCTTTTTACCAATTTTATCTAAAGTTTTTGAGCAGTTAATCAAAAATAGAATTGTCAGTTTTTTGAAAAAAATATGCTATTTACAGATTCGCAGTTTGATATCAAAAAATAGACGCACCACGATGGTGATAATAAAAATTATTGAAAGGGTTATCTATGCTATGGATAATAATTTATGTCCTTGTGCAACGCTATTGGACCTTACCAAGGCTTTTGACAATGTCAATCATTCATATTTATTGAAGAAGCTTGAGTTTTACGGGATAAGGGGATCGGCTTTGGATTTGTTAAGGCCCTATTTAACGAACAGGTTTCAGGCGGTTAGTTTACCGATGGAAATCCTCACAGCAGCTGCCGATAAATATAGGAGTTCCTCAAGGATCAATATTGGGGCCTATTTTTTTCTTGTATTTATTAATGACTTGCCCGGAAATATTCCTGCAGACATAGTTTCTCTATATGCAGACGATACACCTTTTGTTAATTTTGATTCAAATACTGAGCCAGTTTTAGAACTTAGTGAAAGTGCCATAAAAAGTGCCGACGATTGGTTAAGAGCAAATGGTTTAAAGCTTAACGGTTCTAAAACACAAAATCTTATTTTCAACGGAAATAACAATAACTCAAGTGTAAAGCTACTGGGAGTATTTTTGGATAGTAGGTTGAACTGGTCTCACCATACAGAATATCTGGCTAAAGGCTCAATACCGTGGTTTTTATGATCAGAAAACTTGTTGCTTTGACAACTCTTAAAACTAAATTAACTTTTTACTATAGTAATTTTCATAGTATTATATCATATGCGACAGTGCTGTGGGGAGATTCGGTGAGGAGTGATAGGATTTTTGTAATTCAAAAACGAGTTGTGCGGGTTCTGGCAGGCGTGGATGAAAAATATCACTGTAGACCCTGGTTTAAACACTTAAAATCAATACTTTACCATCGCTGTTTATATTTAATTGTTTATTGTTTGTTAAAGAGAATAATTTTGCTTTGAATTCGATTTTCACAATTATAATACCAGAAACAAACATCATTTGTTTGAACTCGACTCTCCAGAACACAGCAACCTGTTACTTTTACCGCCATTAAACTTTTTAACGTACTGCCAGATTATGTCAAGGACTTAGACTTAAAGAAATTTAAGCCTAAGATAAAGAATTTTTTAATTAATCAGGCTTTCTATAATTATCAAGAGTTTTTGACTTATAATTTTTGGATTTTAATTTATATGTTTACATATTCTTGTCTTTGCTGTGTGTTTTATGTGTTATTGAAAAGACTAGATAGTATTTTTGTATTCAATATACTTAGTATCCTTTGACAATCATAAATGTATCTTGATATGTAACGTGTGCTAATAAATTTTATTTTATTATTTTTATTTTATATTTTGATTAAAAATCACATGTAAGGTGTGTTTTCCTATTTAATGATTTTGATAGGCAGGTGTTTTAAATTTTTTTATCTTTATTTCCAAAAATCAATGTGATAATGATTAAAAAATTAGGAAATTTAAAATAGAAGATTTAAAATAGCGGATTTTGGCATTTACAAACCTATTTGCTTTAGATTAAGGATATAAGGGTTTTTAAGGGATGCTAGGTCAAAATTTGGAAATAAATAATTTTAGGTCTAAATTTGTAAATTTGAAATGGCGTATTCAAAATGACAGATTTTGGCATTTATAAACCGATTTTTTTTAAATTCGAAATATAAGGTATCGATTTCTTTTGGAAACGGATTCTTCCAAAAACGAATCGATTCGGGATCATTTTAAAATTATTAAAGAATCCGGATCCTTGGAGTTTGCAGAAGCGATGGAAAACGGGTAGATGGAATGACCTTAATTCCCTGGAAATATGGAAAACAATTACTTTGGGACGCTACTTGCAGCCATACACTTGCAAAATCCTATCTGGACAAAACTTCTAATTTTGTAGGTGCGGCTGCTCGTATTGCCGAGAATAAAAAACATCTGAAATATAAAGAGCTTGAAGAACGCTTTATCTTCATTCCTTTTGCTGTTGAAACTTTTGGTCCTTTGGGTGATGAGGCTAGTGTTTTATTAATGAAATTTGCAAAAAAATACAATGCAAAAATCTCGAAGTTTCATCATCCAAAGAATTGGTTTAGCTGTGCAACGGGGTAATGCAGCATCGGTCCTAGGAACAATCCAGGAAGACCTAGGACTTGATGAAGTTTATAATGTTTAAATATAGATTAAGTTATTTATTTAATTTTAGAATATTGTTATTTGGTATTTATAAGATTATATATCTTATTTATTTACATGTAATAACGAATAAGATTTAATATGTTAATATATTTCATAGCTTATAAAAAAAAAAATACCATCCGGATCATGGATCCTATTTTTAAAAAGTAATCAATTCCAGAATTCGGATCCTTAAAAAAAATCAATCGCTGGATTTGGTTTCAAAAGGAATTGATTCCTACCTAGCTCTGCTGATTTAAAAAAATCATTGTTATCAATCATTATATCTCAAATTTGAGACATACTGTATAAATATTTTTTCATAGAAAAAACCGCGACTAGCATTACTAATCGTCGGATCCAAACATTTTTCCAAAAAAGATATTATTTTTGTTTTTTTGAAATGATTTCATGTTAGATACTCGCACTGTATAATCGATATGCTGAAACTAAATTTTTTTGACATAATTTAATTTTCTTTTCAGTGTTCCGAAACCCTCTCGTCAGGTGACATCGGAGTGTTCGCGTCCAGAGCCGGACCCAATACAGTTTGGCACCCAGCTTGCTTCACTTGCTGCGTTTGCAGGGAACTTTTGGTAGACCTCATCTATTTTTTCAAAGAGGGAAGGTTGTACTGTGGAAGACATCATGCAGAAACAGTTAAACCCAGATGTAGTGCATGTGATGAGGTAAGACAATATTTTTTTACGGAAAAAAATAATTTTTTACTTTCAAATTAAATATATTTTACCCAAGACTATGAAAGATGTTTTAACGCAATATTAAGACATTTTGTTGATATCTGAGGTTAGCTGATCGTCTCCACAAAATACAACTTGAAATTTCAATTTTTTTCCAATAATCTGATAACATTTTCTGAGTTTTTTGTGGTAATATACTTAGATATCGTTTCCTTTTTAATAAAAATATTACATCCTATTATAATTTATAAGGTTTCTTTACGGTTTTATTAAAATACTAGACATTTAATTTTGTACTTTCGTCTTTTGGGTCTAAGAGAGACAAGTTATACTTTATGTAAAAACAGAAAAATAGTACTCTTACGGCCGATGTTTAAAGTTAACAACGGTTTAGAATGTTTAACAGAACGTCATTGTCAGTGTTATTCAATGATTTTAGTAGGCAACCTGTCAAAATCCGACATTTTGTTAAACATTCTAAACCGTTGTTAACTTTTAATAATTGCTAAGTCCATTGCTAATTTTAACAACGCGATCATCACTCGGCCGTTAGAATAACAGTTTTTAGTACATTGTTACTAGCCTTAAATACTTATAAAATGCAATTAATTTCACTTTTATGATCCAGTTTACCTATATTGTTGAATATCATTTATTTTTCTGCTCAGATTATCCTAGCTGACGAATGTACAGAAGCCGAAGGTAGAGCCTGGCATATGAAGCACTTTGCTTGCTCAGAATGTGAACGACAACTCGGAGGACAAAGATATATCATGAGAGATGGACGGCCATATTGCTTACATTGTTTCGACGCCATGTTTGCTGAGTATTGCGATAGTTGCGGAGAGCCAATCGGGGTAGACCAGGTAAAAAACATATTTATTATAAATTTAGTTCTATGGTTTACTTTGACTACTGAAAGAAGACCCATTTTTTTTTTAATAACATTTTTTTGCCCCACTTTAGGGTCAAATGAGCCATGAAGGTCAACACTGGCATGCTACAGAAACTTGCTTTTGCTGTCATACTTGCCGAACGTCACTTCTAGGACGGCCATTCTTGCCACGAAGAGGCGCCATCTATTGCTCGATAGCATGCAGTAAAGGAGAACCGCCTACACCTTCCGATAGTAGTGGACCTGGTACAAGGTAATATTTTATACCTTAAATTAAAATATCTTTATTAAAACCTATTATTTTTCCAGGTTACCTCGCCATGCCAAACACCGCAACCCACCAACTACTCACTCGAACGACCATGCGCCATCGCCCAGCGAAGCTAGCACGCCCCCAGCCTCGCCCTCCACCCGCCGTAATCATCCGCCTCGCTCCCCCACCACCAGTTCACCTTCCAGCCCATTAGGTCCTATGTCCCCTCCTTTAAGCCACCCTAGCCAATATGCTTTAAGCAATACCGGTCTGAACCACCCACTGGCAAATAGTGCGGTGCTATCCGGCGTAAACCACGCCTCTATGTCGCTGCAAAGCCTAAGTCACACCCCTTCGCCAATCAGATCACCGAAAATGGGAAGAAGAGTGTTACAGAGGAGTCCTAAACCGGGCGGATCGTTAGCGAGCACACCCACGCCTTCGGAAAACGGGGAAAGAGAATTTGAGGGTAGAGAGAGGGAATTTGGAAGAGATGGAGAAGATAGAGTTGGAGGAGCGCAGGAGAAGGGATTAGATAGAGTGTTACTAGAGAGAAATTTGGATAGGTAAGTTTAAAAAAATAATTAATAACGAGGTATAAATAATTTATCTTGGTACTTATATAAAAAATTTTAAAGGTTACTCTCGGAAAGAGGAACATCTTCACAACATTCTCCGGATTTAGAAAAACTCTTGTCTGCTAGAGATCGAAGTAGAGAACCCCTACACTTAGCTGACTTGTCCCTGGATGATTGGACGGATAGGATAAGTGGTACGGAAGAAAAAAAGGAACATAATATTCCTAAAAGTGACGAAGGTAGTAAAGGAATGGAACCGGGAAGTGCACATGCGAGCAGTATGCCCGAATTAGCGGTAAGAAATAAATTTATACTTACACAGTAACTGTATTAATTTTTTTTTAATTTTAGCTGCCCCCTTCAAGCGAAACTTCATTTGGAACCGCGACCACGCCCGGTTCGCCTACCAAGAAATCACGAGGTCTCAGCGTACGTTTTCAAGGCGACAACGAAGCGTTTGAAGCAGACGAAGCGGACAACGCAAGCGTGCAAGCATCGAAGCGTTTTCCGAGGAGTAGGAGTTATAGTGGTGGAAGGGAAAAGCGGCATGTAGATACGTTGCAAAGAAAAGGGAGAACACCGAGAAAGACTACATCGGAGAGTCATGTAGCATCTAGGTAAGTTGAATTCCACATACGTGCTGAATATTTTTCTTCCAAATGCATTTTTCTCTTTTTCTACCTTATTTTAATTTTTTTTATGATGTGAAAAATAGAGTTGATACAAGTTCTAAGCCCTGGGGCACACCAGCATTAACTTGGTGGAAGCTGAATGAGTGATCATCTACAATAGCCCAAAACAAAGGTTGGGTGGAAGACCGTAGAAGGAATTTTGTTAGGGTTTTGTTGCAACGATCTGGGATTCACCAAGAGGCTCAAGGGACTTGTTTCAGTTGTGTGTAGCAAAGGAAAAAGGATCTGATCTGGATCTTTTGTGACGGAATCTGTACTGTCTGTGATCTAAAATTTTGTGTTTTTCTAAGAACTGTATGATTTAAGAATTAAAAAAAAAAACAATTACTTTACAAACAACGGAGAGAAGAAATACATGGGAGGGCTACCATATAACTATTTATATTTGTCATAACACAATAACAATATGTATGTATAATTCTTTTCAGTTCTCGTCAGACCGTGAACAGAGACGACGACTCGGACAGCTACTGCTCGACGTGCTCTTCTAGCTCTTCGAGCGACGACCTGGACTACCAGCTGCCCCCGAGGAGAGCATACGGTGGAGTTCGAATATCGTACGTGCCTAACGATGCCCTTGCCATAGCTAGAAGAAGACAACAAGCCAATCCAAAGTCTCCGAACAAGAAAGGACCGATTGATGAACGGGACAAAAATTGCATTATTTCTTGATACCAATTTGTTTCTAGGATGAAATCTGTATTAGTTAAAATCAATAGGAAGCGTACCAGGTAGTAGGAGATCAAAAATAAATTTGTTTTGCTCTTTCCAGTTCTATACTCTTTAGATATATCCGTTGGATCGAGAATGAAAGACTAAGTCCGATTTTTCTTTCTCTTTTACACGCTTGTTTGCACAGATGAGCGGCAGGGCTGCTTCTAGTAGGTATATGCTCAAAGGTTGAACCAAATATAACCTTCGAGCATACACCTTCCTAGAGAGAGCCTTGCCGCTGGGCCGAGCGGACAACGTGCGAGGGAAAAAAGCCGACAAGCGTAGTCTCTTTCTCTATCTTGCTTTGCGTGCTGATTGGTCGGCATCCATCCGATGAAAGGTTATTAAATTTACTTTAGAAACGTTTCATTTAATTGTCAGTTGATTTTTTTAATAATCTGTAAGTAAAAAGATATTTTCCTGATGTGAAAATATCAAATGTACAAAATTTACGTAGATTAGTTTGTCTTTGTAAAATTTTGTAATTTTATAAATATTTTGTATTAAAAAACATATACACTTTTTGTCGTTACACTTTCTAGATGTAGATTGTAGAAAAAAATATATAATTTTGTTGTAAATTGATATTTATTACCATTAATTAACTATTTAATTAAAAATAATATATTTTCTTTTAGGTTTCCCTTTTTGTATATTGTACATAAACCGTTTTTAATAAAAACAAAAATAAATACCAAAGTTATTTAGAAGTTTTCTTTCGTTCTAGTTTATTAATGTAATAGTTCTGGATGGTCATACCTAATTCAAAATTAAGGAGTTATATATACTTACCCAACGGATTTCTAACCTCTTCCTCACACCACTAAAGTATTTTGCTTCTCCTCTCGTACTATGGAGACTAAAAATAAGGAGACCCATCTCTGTACTTCAAATATGGCCTTCAAATTGCAGTAAATTAAGATGGCGTTGTGTTCCAGAGAACCGTTTTTAAACTTTACTTGATTTATTTCGGTCAAGTTCACTCTATAAACACCGCTACACCAACGCCTCATTATTTAATGCTATTCTGGGGGAAAGCCACAATTAATATGTCTTTTAAAATCCAACATTACCATGTTTTGACACATTGCAGCCATAGGTTTTCTTTAAGTATGGTCACATCCTATTTTTGGGGCGCAACATAAAACCCAAAAAAACAAAGTAATCATATTTAAAAAAATGTATATTAAACTAGATAACAAAATAAGAACTTTAAATTAGCGGAAAAACATTAATTTTTACTTACATTGATAAATTACACTTCTCTAGGGCGACCATGTTCCTACTGGCCCGATTTGCTTTGTATTCGTATTTTTATTCACTATGATAACCAATGAGCTAACATCATAGATAGAGAAAGCATTTCATTCATAAACGCAATCAAGAGCTGCGCCTAACATGTTTTGTTTATAATTGGCGATAGAATGGTACAAGCATAGTTTGTATAGTTGGATCATTTTTAAAATGAAAATTCGGTTCCGTTTGAAAAGAAAAAAAACATTAAAAGTTGCAAAAAAGATTTGGCGGCGCCTTTGCTTTTTATAATGTGCCGCTTCCCGCAGGTGTCTGTATTAATGGACCATATAAAAAGCCAAGCCGACCGACAATAAAAATTAAATCTTTTTGCTACTTTTTATGTTTTTTTTTTTTCAAAGGGCACCGAATTTTCATTTTTAAAATGATCCCACTATACTTACTCGTGAAATCATAATCCAGGAATCATATCCCTCACTTTACACACTTGGCACTGCCTTACCATTTTGATTTATTTAAAGTACTTACACAAAACTGAAATGTATACAACAATTGTCACAAAAATTACCAAAACAACAAAACACATTTAAACTAAAACGCCATATTGAATGTGTCATCTATCGAGCGAAGCTGAAGGTGGCGGAAGTACGCTTCTACGAAAAATCTGCTGTTGTCACGTTGTTGCGCCTTTATTAGTAGCTGTCTAAAAAGAAATAGTTATTTTCCTAACAAGCGCGGAAAAGTCACTTTGCGCAAGCGTTAGGAACAAAATTTTTCCTACAAGCGTCAGATAATACCAATATTAAAGCAATGATATTTTTTAAATTATGTTTAATCTGAAAGAACTACTACAACATATTTATAAATGGGAATTATTTGTTGATAACATTTACAACAAAAGAACAGTTATTAGCATATTGTAAATTAATTGCAGAACCTCTAATTTCATTTAGCGGGTGGCTTATGAAAGCGCTTATTGTACGGCTTGATGAAGGTTGACTTAGCTCAGGAGGGGAGTTGTTCATGGTCAATATTTTATTCGACATATCCTTTTTCTGATTTGTGGATTCATCAATGTAGCTCTCAGCTACAGCTGTTGATTTCCAGCCCCCAAGTCGCTTGACATTGGTAATTCGTTCTCCAGAATCCGCTAACATAGTCGCAGAGGATCGACGAAAACTATGTCCAGTGTACTCTTCTGGATTTTTTAATTTTAGGTATGCAGCAATTTCTGAAGGCATTTTACCTATTGAATTTATTCCCATACATTGCGTACTGCATGCTCCTTGTTTATACTGGACAAAAAACGTCTGTGTGAGGTATGTGGTTTTCGCAAATTTGCATATTTACGGTACAATTGCAGATAAAGTCCGTTATTTGTTTCATCGGACATTACAAAGATTCTGGAAGTGTTATTTTTACTGTCAGAAATTTTCACCACATCAAATTTTCATTATCCTGTATGTCATCAATCATTATTTTTGTAAGTTCATCTCTCTTACAAGCACCGGCTAATCCAAAAATTGTAGCAACTTTTATTAGAAGGTAAATATTATCAGGTGCTTCTTTCATGAATCTTGAAACTTCTTCTTTGCTGAAAGTTTTTGATTTTTTGGCCGGTATCCCACGTTTTGGTGTTTAAGTAGTGATGTTAGCTTGAAATATGAACTTAAATCAAGGTTCCTTTTCACTTTGAGGACACATTTTAACATAGAGTACTTACTCCATAAAGTATTAGGTTTATATGTTTTTTGCAAATCCGCAAAATAGGCCAAGAACACTTCTTCTTTAATACTTTTTGTCCCCTTGCTGGAGCACCAGTTTTCGAAATGACTATATGATTCTCATATTTTTCACGAGATTTTGCTGGTAATAAATTCAAACTTACGGTATTTGCTGCATCCAGGATAGAATCTGGTAGCTCCTCATCGGAACTACTCATTTTAAATAATTATTTTTGTCGAATTTTTATTTAATTAAAAAAAGATACTATGACGCCTTTTCATTAAAAATTCTTGTTTGTATTGAAATTCATTTGTGCAATTGTTTGTTCATATGGAAACGATGAAAAAATCTGACATGTGTTAAAATCACCAAGATTACATATTGTTGCTTGTTGACTTGTCATAATTATTTATTATTATTATACAGGGTAATTTAAAATTTTTTTTTTTGTGTTTTAGTTGAAATATTGAAAATTACGAAGTAACAAACAAAAAGAGAATAAACTAAAACTGGCAATGGCTTCGTATATTGCATGAAATAGCCTACAATTACTAAAATACATATAAATCTTGCTTACCTGTAAGATTTTAGAGTAGTTTTGCTTTTCCGCACGGCGTGCAGAAAAGTTTATTTTTCCGCACGCATGCACAAATGTTGCAATAAAAAAACAATTTTTTGGCAATTTGGGTCTTTCAAAGATTTTAAGACTATTATAAGATTTTTAGAACTGCGTATGCATTTTATACTATTAACAGTATTTTCATACGTCGCAACGATATATTTTCTGGAAGTATTGATTTAAAAAAACACAAAAAATCTTCTAAAATAACTTTTATTTAACTAACAAATACATTTTAAAATAAAACAATTAAAATATAACCTTTAATTTCCATCAACAATTTCTATAATTATTGTATTGAAGTTTCAACAATTTCGAAAATATTCTTTATTTATATTTATATAAAAGTCTACGATCAGTATAAAGTAGTTATAAACTGGTTTTACATTTATACAGGGTATCTCAAAAATATAAGACGAGAAGAAACCCATGTAAAAAATATAATAATATTTCAACAAGAAAGATATTAAAAAAATAATAATAAGTTGGACCACTCTGTATAATATTGAAATAAAACCAGGTCATAACGTCATTACACCAAAAATTGGAATAGTTAAATTGCATTCTGCTTAACAACAAGCAAAATTTCACAAACCCAAAAATCAATGTTCATCAAATGTATCTTTAATAATTTTTTAAAATTATAATTCTGCAAATATATACATGATATTTACAATGAGCACAATACTGATTTACAAATAAAAGATAGGGGAAAACGCGCTGTATAATATTGTCAAAAATGTATGCAAGCCAATGTCTTAGTTATTATTGCACAATTACTTTTTTTCAAATAACAATTTTTAATTAGTAAATTACTACAGGACCAAAATAGGAGCCATAAAAACAAATTATTCTTAAAATTAAAAAAAACATTATGAATGTATATTTGAAAGATACAGGGTGAATGTGCTTTAATTTACTTAGAAACATATATGGATTTGAGTTAAATTTTCGCGACAAACTTATTCCATAAAGACGAATATATGACGTCACAATGAACCCGGTCTAACGAATCATCAAACAATTCTTAATAGCTGCTTTCTTTCATATTTTAAATGTATAATATGTTAAAAATATACTGTAAAAGGCAAAAACTGACATAATAAATATTTATGAAGATATTGTCAAAAATGTCAGCATCCGCATACCGTCATGATCTTAAAACATGATTATCTCAAAACTGCTCGTGCTGTAACTTAAAAATTTATTGACCGATTAGGCTGAAATTTTTAGGGGTTTCTCTTTATATTACTTCGGAAGAATGTACCTAAAAGTTTAAAGATATCGAGTTATTATTATATTTTTTTTGTCGAAACTGTTAAAAAAATGGTAAAAAATTTGGACCTTCGATTAAACAGCCGATATAAATTTTAAATTTTAACTTTTTTTATTATTTTACAGGTTTATCCTTCCCTTTAACATATCAGTTATCGAACAAAGAAACCTTTTTTATTTAAGATAAATAGACGAATTTTGACAGCTGCAGCAGTTTTCGATGCCTCGGAGCAGAGGCTTAAAGAAATATTCTGCAGGGACGTCATTTTGTAAAAAAAATCACGTTTTTTTACACTTTACCAATGTAACAAAAAGATGTTAAAATAAATAAATGATTTAAGTATTTTATCACCTTAAAAAATTATTAAAATTGATTGATTTTACCCTCCATAAAGGAATTTCTCCCCCCTTAAATAAAATGGTAACAAGTTCTGTTTGTTTAAAGTAAAAAAATAAGAAACAAGCATAGAAAAAGTAGCAAAATATATATAAAAGTAGATTTATAAAAAATCACAATTTATTTAATATTTAAGTCAGTGTACCAATAAATTAAAGAGAGGTTACTATGCATTAATTGCATGGAACGCGAAAACACTATCTCGTGACGTCATACTTAGTTCAGTTGGTCGCCAAAATTTGACTCAAGTAAAAAAGTTTTTGTACAAAATTTTCCCAAAAACATAAAGCCATGATTTAAAATATGATAATCAAATGAATTGAAAAAAATATGTCTTTAGAAATAGTACAGATTCTATGAACAACTTCTGATTTTACGACTCCTAGTTAAAATTATCACCCTGTATGGTAGAAAATTTCCTCGCTGGATCAAGTGGTCGCTACCACGCACGTATAAAGCTGCTTCTCTTAAATTAGTAGGGAAACACAAATGACTGAGGATGTTAACTTTATCCGAAACGTTCGGTAATACAAGGCCTTATCTCGATTATAAATATAGGGAATTATGTTAACAAAACAAACATTTTTCAAATATAGGTTGGTATTTTAATATACAGGGTGGATCAACAGGACAAACTATAGAAAATAAGAGTTAATGAAACCTGGTTTTTCTTTATACAGGATGCTATAAAATTCAAGGGGAAATACTAGGATCTCGGGAACTATCAGAGAGACGTAGAGTCAGTGACTAACAAACACTGTTTAAAAAAATTAATGGAACATCTCTTAGTCCATTTGTAATATATTATTTTTAAGGCGTTAATTATATTCAGATCAAGCTTACATAATTTAAAAGACACACTTTTTCGCACAATAAATCAAAGAATGTATCATTTGATTAATCATTTATTCCCAAGAAAAAAAATACAAATTAAAAAAGGTACAAAACAAAGTGTAAAATATGTAATATATCTCTTTTATTATTTATTTATCAAACATATTTATATAACTTTTTATGTAGACAATTTAGAAAGCTGCATTTTTTATTCCATAATTTTTTTTGTATCTCTTATAGTTTTTGAGATATTGACGGTTATTTTTAAAATTTAAAACGTCAATATCTCAAAAACTATAAAAGCTACAAGAAATTTTATCTGACATGAATTATGTATTTTTACAAGACCTTTAATTAAAGCTATATAACTTTTTTGTTTAAAAACACCAAGCTAATATTTTACAAGTTTATTAAAAAGTGTTAATTTTTTGAGCAGTGTATTTTTTTTAATAAAAATATTTGATGACAAAAAACAATATGCCTTACTATTTCCGAGGTTTCTATATTAACTCTTAAATTTACAGCACCCTGTATACAAAAAAGTATAAAGAATAAACATTTTTAAAATAATTTCCACCATAATGTCTCGTCGTTATTGATCACCCTGTACCTACTCTCACTCTGTCACATACACGGTGAACAAAAAATAAAATAAACTTGGAAGAAGCACAACAGAACTACAAGATTAAAATCACGTTTTTTTGTGCTAACCGACGAAAGTAAAAGTCTAAAATATGCAACGGGACAAAAAGAAATAAAATGTGGAATCAATTGGTAAATATCTTTGTTTGGACCTATTTAAAAAGGAATCAGCTATACATAAAATTATTTATTATACACACAGGTTAAGGCGCGCAGTTTTAAATTTTGGCTTCTATCATGTCCACGTTCACTTTGTAGTAGACGTAGGGGTAGTATTCGGATTGGCCGAAACCAAGACCGGGAATGTCGACGTTCTGAAAAGAAATAAACGATTTTAGGTATTATTACATATTTCCAAAGACAACTATAGTTTTTACTATAGACGCACAAAACAATGAGACATATCGAGAGAAAATATATTTTCTCGCACTGCTACATGAACGAACACTGTTGCCAAAGTTATAACAGTGGTAACAGTAATTAGGAATTATTTCTGTGAAAAATATGCCAAATTCGTTAAATTTTTACCTTGAAGAATTAAAATTTATTTAAATTATATTTTTTATTTTATGACATTCACACATAACAAGAAATGCTGAAATTATATATAGTCCTTTCGCTGGACCCCTTTGAGCATGCCACCAGATGTCCATGGATTTTTGCAATGGCATCCGAAATCTTTTGGGTCGCTGGTTTTAGAAGCTAAAAGTGGTCCAATTTTTTTCATGCACTGTTTGGTAATTTTTTGGGTTTTTTTGTAATATTTCCTTACGAATTGTTATTTTATGCAAAAATAGTTCAAACAAAAGTTTTAGAAAATTTAATTACGAACATTTTCCATTTTTTTTTCTTTGACTTTTTTGTACGTCGAGTAATCGACTGGAAGATGTTCATTCGCAGCCATTTCCTAACCTCTTTTGCTGTTTTTATCGATTACATAAAATAAGAAAATAAAAACAAATATCGTCCAAAATAATTTACCTGCTTCTTGTTTTTCATTTAAAGTGTAGGGGAGAGGGTAACGTGACGCGAGGGGTAATACGACGCACGTCGTGTTTTATAGTACAAAAACACATTTTATTGTATTTTTTTGCATATTAATTGTTTCCGCTGACACAAGTTCCTGACACGTCAATGACGATAGATAACCCGCCTGCGATATATTACACCATTCTCCTTCCTCTAGATCAAATAATCTACTGGAAGGGCCTCGCGCGCTTCTAATCTGGGAACTTGATGTAAACAAACTTTACCACTTTTAAATTCTTTATTTATAACAAATTAATTAAACCACCAAATGGGTACGAACGGTGTTTTTGTAAAGAGGATAGTAATTCACGAAATTTGGATCCACTTCTTTTGGGTTTAAACAAAGATGACGATTGAACATAATGTTTAACCTTTTAGTAAGGAATTGGTACCTAATTGCAGTTGCAAAAAATGCGCAACAAAAATTTGTAAATGTGTCGCAGCCGGTTTGCCTTGTTTATCATTTTGTTCTCGCTAAAACTCCGGTATGTGCCAAAATAAATTAAAAAATAGCTAAGACCACACATGAAATTGTATTATTTAATAATTAATCAATATGGAACATTGTACGTTCTTTGCTACGAGCATTTGCCTGCAAACGCGATGGTCCTGAATAGATCTCGTGCATTGGATGATTACTTGAACCACAGTTTATACCGTACAACGAATCAGTTATTTAACTCTCCACCTGTTTTGAAGCCATATAATTCAACCAATAGGAACACTTTCCTCATATTCTGGGCATGCTCAACCTGCCAATTGATATGAGGACGATTTCTTTTATTTATAATAACCAATCCGGTCTAGTTTTTCTTTTTCTGTTACGACAGTTTTACCAAAGAAGTGAACAGATGCCGCACCTGATTGAATCAGAAAGTGAACGCACCAGTCAGGGCTGGTCTATCGGTTTTTTTTATTTATTTTTGATCGTCAGGTCAGCTGGTGTATTGAATTGTTTGGAGGTTGAGAGCGTTGTTTATTTTTCGGTGATTTCAAGTGATTTGTTTAAGTTTGTTGGATTTTTTGACAATTAATTTGTAAAAAGGTGACAAGTGTTTTCAGGTTTCATTTTTAAAAACCATGGTTGTGCGTTGTTTTGTCTGCAAAAGTTACATGAAAGCCAATCCATCTTTAGAATACTAATATTCTTCAGGCCTATTATTTATAAGTGTAAGGTAATATAACCATACATTTAAATTTAAACAAGAATAGAGTGACATGGAATTAGATATGTCATATTTTTAAAGTTAAATTTTTGTTCGAAAACTAGATCCTGAATCTGTATTCAGTCTGTCAAACACAGACGGTTGTTACCCTTGTAGTAATTTCTATCCAGTGGTTCTAGAAATGTATAGGTATTGATTTTATTTTACTGAGGTGGTTATTTAAATAATTTAACTGCTTCCTTGAAACTTCGGGTTACTTTGAAACTTTGTAAGGTAAAATTTTGTTTCCTCTATGTCTTGGGTGTACGTAGGCCTAAGAATTATATTTTATGACTTTAGTTTTTGATTTAGCTATTTACTGGATGGTGATTCTTCTATATGTGTGATAATAGGCTACTTTCACATTTTTAAATCTTATACTGTACTGTAATGTTCATTTTCGGCTTGCTTCGGTTTGTCAAAAAATTCATTATTATTCATTTTCCCGGCACGTAAAAGTGGCCTATTATTTAAATTTCGTATGAATAATAAAACTGTACTCGAATTTTATTTTCTTGGTCACTTGACCATATTATATATTTTTGTTAGATATAATTACACATCAAATTTTTAACATGACTTTCATTTATTGAAATGGCTACCTACAAAAATAATAAATCAATTATGTAAATTCGTCCTATGTTCTTCAACATCAACATTTATTTCTCTTGAGGTAGCCCTTTAATGGTTTTATAATGAGCGGCTGAACCAGTTTTTAAATAAAAATTTTCAAATACATCATTTTATGCAATTTATTCCACCTATTTAAACCTACCTGCCTACCAGCTATCAAATTATGTGTAAATAACTGATCATTCTCAATTACATTTCCTAGGGTTCTTTTTTTACCAATTCCACTCAAGTTGCTGCATATCATTTAATTAACTAATTTGATTAAATTAATTTTAGTCCGGCCCTGTCGAGCTTCAGCTTGCGATTTAATCACAACATTTTTGACACATGGAGCGCGTGCGCGAAATATGAGGAAAGAATGAAAAAGTCAAATTTGGCTTCATCCAAATAAACAAAGTCAAATAACTGATTCGTTGTACGGTATAAACTGTGCTTGAACTGTGGAGGGATCATGGGTGGGAGAAATACGTCAAAAACTGCCAATTAAATTATCTACAACTTTTTTCTTAAAAGTTTTTTCCCGAAATAGGAGGAAATCGCAATATAATCGATAAAAACAGCAAAATTACTTGAGGTACAAAAAAGTCACAGTAAAAAAAAATGGAAAATGTTCGTGATTCAATTTTTAACAACTTTTGCTTAAACTATTTTTCTATAAAATAACGATTCGTAAGAGAAAATTACAAAAAACCCCAAAAAATTACCTAAAACTGCGAATAAAAAAAAATGGACCACTTTTGGCCTCTAAAACCATTCTTTTTCGTGATAAGCGACCCAAAAGACTCTGGATACCGTTGCAAAAATTCATGGACCTCTGGTGGCATGCTCAAAGATGTCCTGCTAAAGGACTAATAACAAAAATTCATTCAAATACTCATACAAAATTTAACAACACATTAATGACTAGTTTTCAAGAGTTAAATAACTTTTATTCTTATTTGATGTCTTGCTTACCATGTTGTTTCTGTGTTGTGTGTCTCTGTAGTGCTAATAATTGGACATTAAAAGTTGTATTCTTGATGACGTTTTTTAGGTGTGTTTATTAAAATGTCTAGAAATATTTGTCAATGGTATAATTTATTCATACCACCATCCACTGAACTGACCTTTAATAAAATGTTCATTCTTTTCATAACATTTTTTTGTCGAATTTGAAAGCCTAATGTTTAGTTTTAAAGAGGCAGACATACAAAGTGTTAAACTTTAAAAAAAGGGTTTTTTTGTAATTATCTTAAAAATTATCAGCATTATTTCTATTAATAAGCGACTAAGTTAGTCCTAATTAAATTGAAATAATAGGTCCAGTGGCGTCACAGGGATGGAACCCATTAAAAAAAAATAAGTTTTAAAAATATAAATTTCAATCTGCTTTTTTGCCAACAATAAAGTGGTTTAGAAACTTGCAATGAATAGATTTTTTTTCTCGAACACAAAGCAAAATAAGAAAAAATCTTAAAAGACAAAAAAGTTGTATTTTTAGTTGCCTAATCTAAAAAATATATAAAATTTCAATGGTGTATATTTTTTCACACTTATTTTTGATACGGTGTCCCCTGAGACGCCACTGGACTTAATAATTTTAATTTAATTAGGCATAAAATAGGCCCCTATTACAAAAATAACACTGACGAACTTTACGGTTACGGGTTATTTAGAATAATTACAAAAAACCCATTAAAAAAAAGTTTAACAACCTGTATCTTAGAAACTATGCATTTCAGACCCATATTTATAGATTTTTTTATTTTTTAATAAGGGATCACCTTTGCCGTGCATTTTTTAAACACCCCTGTATACGGTGGGAGTCTAATAAAAATAATCGACGAATCCGAGCCTTTTTTCAAACAAAAAAACCTTATTTTTGATTTATTGGATTTATTTTAAGTTCCAGACTGTCTGAATTAGAACAAAAAAAATTAAATGAAATGTACGAGAACAGGGTTATCAAACGTTTACTTACATCATTCGCATGGGACCCTTGATGCCCCACGCTACCATCCAGGTGTCCGTAAAGTTGATTTAAAACGTCCCTGAGACGTTTCATCGTCTTCTTGTGCGGGTGGATAAGGATTGCTTGGAAATTGACAGGTAAACCATACCTGAACATACAAGGTAACAAGTTAAAGCACGAATTTTTTATACATAACTTTAAACAGTACACAAAAGCTCAAATTTTAAGTACCAGCGTTATTTAAGTGAAGTAAGAGGAAAATATTAATTATCATCACTGAAAGAAAAATATTAAAAATCTTCGGGAAATATACAAGATAACTAAGAACTTTTTCCAAAAAGTTTTAAAAAATTGAAAATAATGAAAGTGAATTTCATAAGTTTAATCATCTGGCTGACTGATTGTTTTTAAGCAACCAAATTTCTTATGTTCTTTTTTTTATGTACTAACCCTAGTTAAAAAAAATACGATTATGACAACTTGTTTTACGCTTGTTAGCGTATTGAAAATTTCCTTTAATTCTTACGAGCAAGTTTTGAATTATCCTACTACATTAAAAAAAAATTATACCTACCTTAATACAGATTCAACAAATACCCTAAGCGCTTTAACGTGTATCCAGGCACAGAAACATTCACTAAAATTCACTTTAAGCCATCTGACCAATGGACCCTAAAACAGAAATACCGGTTTAATAGAAAATTGTTTAAAACATAAAACCCTTGGAAATTTTAACAAATTCTAAATAGTCAGCCTTGGGGCACGACAATAAATACGGAGTGTCCAGGAAAATGTGGGAAATCTTCAGGATAAAAAGAGAAAAAGAATATATAAGTTCAAAGGGTGACAATTTAAAAACTGGAAATGGCGATATTTTGGGGAAAAAATGAATCAAAACCCTTAAAACAGTGTCTATAAAACAAGGGGGGGAAAAAAAAAAAGCATATTATCCCACCCTTATCAGCAACCCGGGGAAAGGGGGAGATAGACCCCGAATCTTAAATAAAAGGGGGGGCGAGTGATACATCTTTTAAAGTTTGGGAAAAAGCTTTCTAATGATACCATAGAAAGCTACATTTAAAAAAATTTTTGTTTTTAAGGAAAAAAAATAAAAAAAACAAAATTTTGAAATTGTTTATTATTATTTAATTAAATGTTCAAAATGATTTCCGTTGTTTTGAAGACAATAATAAAGCCTATTTTCAAATTTTACGTAATTTTCAAATGTTTCTCTGGATATAGCACGGCTTCCCCGAATATTCTATTCGGGGGTTGCTCAGGAGTTGCCTAGTGACTCAGGTTGCGTTTTATAAACCCAGATTTTAGGTGACCTCACAAAAGAAGTCAAGAGGTGTTAGGTCGGGGATCTAGGGGCCATTCAAAGGCCTTTTTTCAATCCACTGGGGTTGGGGAATGATCATCCAACCATTGCCTAACGGGAATTCATAATGAGGAGGTGCTCCATCGTGGGAAATGTAGTAAGCTTCTAAAAAGATAAATTTCCGGTTTTCCCCCTGATTTTCTAATTCTCGCACTATTAGTGGTTGATAGACCTCTATACATTTTCAGCCTGTCCCCATTTAAATTTCCTGGTATAAATATTGGGGGAATACCGTCTCCCAATATACCAGCCCAAACATTAATTTTCTGGGGGTACTGGGTATGCCCTTTCTAAATACATGTGGGTTCTCGTTATCCAGTAACACAGTTTTGCTTATTAACATGCCCATTTAAATAAAAGGTACACTCATCACTGAAGCAAATATTTTTAACTAGTTGAGGTTCTGCCATAATTCTATCTGTCATTATTTCAGAAAACTGGATTCTTCTGTCCGGGTCGTCGTTACTAAGTTCTTGCAGTATCTGCTGTTTATAGGGATAAAACTTGTGAAATTTAAGTACCTTTCTTATTGATTCACGGGGATAATCCAGTTTACAGCCGTTTGACGAGTTGATAGGTTGAATTATTGAAACGACCCAGAATTTCAATTTGGCTGCTTCGTTGACTAGTCTCGGTTGATTTCTTTTTCCGACAGAACCAGTTTTTCAAGTTTGGCTACTAATTGGCGAACATACCCGGGCTTACATTTTGACCTGGATGCCTTTCGTTAAAACGTTGAGCTGCCCTTTAAAAAAACATTTATCCTGGGAACCATAAATGAAAATCATGTCTACACGTTCAGCTGTGCTGTACACCATTGTTAAAGAAAAGAAGGCCTTCTTTTCGTTTAAACTGAACCGAAAGTAAACTGTTTTTAAAATAATACTACTAGTACAAGTTACTTTTAAAGTAAATTTTGTGATAATAAAATGCTATTTATAAACAACCCGTTTTTTCGGAAAAAATCATAGCAACTAAACCAATTCAAAATACCGGGGCTTGACATGTTTGGAATTCTTAAGAGACATGCCAGTATATCAGTAGTAATCATATTGTATAATTTAATTAAATAATAATTAACAATTTAAAATTTTGTTTTATTTATTGTTTTCCTTGATAAACAGAGAAGAATTTTCTGAAATGGTTTTATGGTATCATTGGGAAGCATTTTCCAAGAGTTTTTAAAATGATTATCACTGACCCCCTTTCTATTTAAGATTCTAGGGGTCTATCTCACCCTGTCCAAGGGGTTGCTAATAAGGGTGGGATAATATGCTTGTTTTTGTTCCCCCTTAGTTTTATAGAAACTGTTTTAAGGGTTTTTTGATTCATTTTTTCGTTCCTAAAATATCGCCATTTCAAGTTTTTAAATTATCACCCCGTATAAACTTTTTTGGCTTTCAAAGAGCTCCAATGGAATCAAGTTTTTTAAGGATACTTATTGAACCACCAGGTATACGTGTTTTTTCATATCCGGAAGATTTCCCACATTTTTCCAGGCACCCTCTATATTAAGCAGAAGAGTATCTTCAAGTGGTTGGTTTGACATAGATTTGAACTAGTGACGAGCCGAATTTTTCTCTGGGCCAATAATGTTTATTTTTGTAATTAAACATTCCTGCTAAAGTAAAGGAAGACTTGTCAGTGAATAGAATTTTATTTAAAAACTTTGGATCTTATAAACTCAGCTATTTCCAATGCAAAATTTAGGTGGTCCTGTGTTTTGTTCAGGAAGATTCTGAACGGACATAAATTTATAAGGTTAAATTTTGTAAAATTATAAGGTTAAATAACTTTTATAATCTGTTATATTAAGTTTAGATGCCGCATCCGAGATTGATATTAAAGGATTTTCTAAAATTATTAAAAGTAGTTAGTGCTAGTCCAATAGAAAAAGTATAATAATTTTCCTGAAAAGACGAGGATATCCAAAACTTTGTTTTCATTTCGTGCTGCAGTCCTTTTCTTCATTTTAAACTTTTTTGTTCAATAAACTTTCTTACTATGTATTTAATAGTATCTGTGGATTTGGGCCCGTTGTTAAGGATAAATGTTTAAAATTCCCTTTGCACTTCTGCATTCCAGAAGAACAAAAAGACGCATAATAGCGATTTTTTGTTCTTATGAATAGCCCATCGACAAAAAAGCAATACAAACTACTTTTAATATTTAAAATGATAAATTTTAACTTTTTACAATATCAATACGTCAAATTTATTAAAACAATTTTATTGTTTTCATAGCTTTCTTGATATTAATATGATTTTCTTTTCACTTTATTTATGTTTTAAGCTTAAATATCTCAAAAATGATCCATCCAAATATCATCTATATTTGAAATTAGAAAAAAAAAATCTTTCGTTGTAGTGCATAATATACAGGGTGTTTTATTTAAAAAAGTTGAAGTTGCCTATTTTTCCATTTTTTTTTTGCGATATTTTTTTACTGATATTTTAAAAACTAATAGGAAAAAAAACCCACAATTTTATGTAAAACTTTTTTTCTGTTTTAAAAAAAAAGGCCAGAAGCCACGTAAATATAATCAAAGACCCTGTACAAGTACTGCCGTCAACAAATGCGAGTACTTGAACATGAGTATTAATTCGAATATTTTTTTTTTTTAATGAATACTAAAATACTCGCATACCAAAACTATCTAACTCAGCCCATCACTACTTTAGATATTTATTGTATAGCTTTTCCATAGGCGTACCTAATTAACAGCCTATTTAAGCTATTATATAAAAATAACTTAATTAAATTTATAGGAATGTGTATAACAATTATCGTTTGACGTAAAATGTTTATACTTACAAACTGTTTCTTTTTGTCCGTTGCCAATTTGGTTATTTCATTTTTGCCGGCCGCCAGCTGTTCCTCGTCGAAGGAAATCACGCACGATGAACCTCTTCTCTCTCGCGTGTAATTTAAACTCGTCAATGACCTATTGGAAAAAAAAACATAATTAGGAATATGCTTTTTGCATTTTTTTTTGGCTGAAAATAACAAATAACAGAGCCAGAAGTGTTTAAAATTCAATTATAAAACTTTCCCGCGAAAACGATATCCACGCCACAACCCTAAAATGGTTATTTTTTGAAAAAGGGGGATTTAAAATTAGCGATTGGAAAGCCTTTCGAATTACAGAAATGAAATGTCTTGCATTCTATAAGTATTAACGAAAAGTAACAAAGTACTAAAAACCGTTATTTTAAGTGCACTATTTTTTTGGTTTTTACAAAAAGTTAACTTGTCTGACTCTTATACCGAAAAGATGACAACACAAAATTAAATGTCTTCGTTTTACACAAAAAAACCTAACCAAATTAACCTTTTTTTTATTGAATTAAATTTTATCAAAGCAAAAAATACGAGTTTACTACAGAAAAAAAAAATTTAGAGAGTATTTTAGACTTAGGTTTATTAAAAAAGAAATATAGGCTTTATTGCAAATAAATTTAAAAATAAAAAAGTGCGACTGTCCTGTACTTTTAAAAATAACCATAAATAAACTTTTGTAAATCCTTAATTATAAAAAAAAAACATTTTCATTGTTCAAAATTATGATTATCAGGAATTATCGACTGATGGTGTTTATTTGGTATGTGCGGTAATAAAATAAGTAAAGTTTCCTTTAAAGTGGAAAAAACTTTTCTTCATAATAAACATATAAAAAAAAAAAATTTACTGAGACGTTATTTTTTCCCTTTTTTTTAAACAAAGTAACTGTAAAGAGACCATATTCATTATCTTGGGTGATTAGGTGGGAAGATCTTGGTACTATCATGTCCGTTATTTTTTCATAGGTAGCATTCCATTCGGGAAACTGCGCCCTTTAAAAAATAGAAAGCTTACTTTAGTTAGGACTGAATAGAACCATATTTATGGCTTTCGTCCTTCCCAAAAAAGAATGTAAAATGACTTGTGAATTTTTAGTAGAATCTTAAATGCATTAGGTAACCGAGACTAAAAACCCCCACTACCCAATTTTCGTTAGCCGCATTAAAAAATTATTTTTGTTAGGTTCTTAAATTCGGTGTATCGATGCGATGTTGTTTCCGATTGCTAGCCTACAGGAATAACTTTTTTTGGTAACTATTTTTTACTTAAATGACATAAATTATACACCATTTTAAAGGTAAGGAAAAATCTATGCCTCTGCTGTAAGGGTTTTTTTAAATATGAGTCGAGTTAAAAAAATAGTATCTAAACATAATAAGATTTTAGGGTGACTTTCACTCAAGGAAATATTAAAAACTAAACCCAAAATTTTAAAAAAAATATTACAGCAGAAGCCTAGATTTAAGTGTTGGCTTTCTATAGTTTTTGAAAATTATCGATAACTTATACCATTTTTGAGAAAAAACGTTATGCCCCGAACCCCAAATTGGATCCAATTTTCGCGGCGAGAATGGATTCTTAAGGAATACTTAAGAAATTGACTTAAATGGAAACAAAAGGTATAAGACATAGAATTACTATTTTCAATCAATAAATAAGGTGTTCTATTAAGAAACTGTTAATTTTAAAAATCATAAACGTACCATTCATATATGTATATAGTGTGTTCCTTATTGATATGTTAATATTCAAGGGGGAGATTCCTCAACTCATTTTAGGACAAAAAAGCATATGAACATATAGGGTGTCCCAGAATATGTGGGCAATCTCTTGGAATCTATACCTAAAGTCCAAAATTTCTGTCAGTGACTCATTTAATACCGACCACCCAACCTACGAAGCGGCTGGTCTAAAATAGTAAATGATTTTTTTAAACCTATGATATTTTCCCCTCAAATAACAGTGAACCAGCCAAAAGTTTCATCGCCACGTTGTCATAATTCGCAAGAATAAATCACCAGCCAGCGATCGCACTTATAATAACTGAACAACTGAATAACTATAAGAGCACGCCAATATGTATTGAAATCATTGTTATCGAGGAGACAATAAAAGTGGCAACACACATTCCTTGTTTACAACTTGAAGAGACTTGAAAATAAGCGTATCGACAGGGTTTTTTGTGCTGTTCGATGATTTTTATTTAGTTATTATTGATTATGGACAGATTTTGTAAGTTTAAATTTTAAGTATACGGGTATTTTCTAAATATTATAAATTTCTAATAGTGATGAGCAAAGCAAGACCAAGACCAAGACCGGGCTAGTCTTGGTCTTGGTCTAAGTTGGGTTTGGTTTGGGCTTGCAAGCCCAAAGAAGGTCTTTGGGCTTGGTCTTGCACCGCCCGGTCTTGGCCTTGGTCTTGCTGCAAGAGTCTTGCTGGTCTTGCTTTTTTGATAGTAATAATTTAAACTAAGCAATCTTTAAAAAATATATATATTTTTAATACTTTCAAATAAATAGATGAAGACTATATTTTTTTCTTTAAAATTTTAAAATATACCAATTTTAACCTTACATGTACATTTAAATTATTTGAATAAAAGGATATTTTAAATGTAGGGGTTTATTTTTTTAAGCCCTTCATTTTAGTGATGGGAAATATTTAAATTAAAACATTAGGAATAGGTATGTAAGTAATTTTCAGCTTCTATAACTTTTGTACTTTTGTTTTTCCCCTGTCGTAAACGGTTTTTGGGGATATCGAGCTTTGTCGGACCATTGAGTCACAATCTTATTATTTTTTAAACATGTTACTGAATCTACTAGTTATCGTTTTTAGATAATTTTATTAAAAAACGAAGTGATCGATTTAATTATTATTTTATTAAAAAACCTGTTACTCATACAATAATCGCCTTTTTAGGGAGATCTCGACACATTTTTTGTCATGTCTGTATGAAATACCCCTGTATATTGAATATAAAAATTAAATATTATAATTTAAAAAAAATGACAAAAGTGCAAGGTCTTGCAGGTCGGTCTTGTTCTTGCGAGTCTTGCACCCCTCGGTCTTGGTCTTGGTCTTCATACCCCGGTCTTGGTCTTGGTCTTGCAAGCAAGAAGGCAGTCTTGGTCTTAGTCTCGGTCTTGGTCTTGCTGCAAAACCAACCGTGCAAAAACCAAGACCGGTCTCGCTCATCACTAATTTCTAATGATTGTAGTATGTAGATATTGTTTTGTGCCAATTTTATAATAGTTTATCTTATTTAGTGTATGTAATTGTATATAAAGATTTAGTGTTGTTAAGTGCTTTTAATTCTGTAAACTATGAATATTAACCAACCTTTAGCTAGTTATCCGCCTACAAAAAAAAAACTCAGTTAACGTTAAAAGAACGAATAATGGTTAAAAATGTTTACCATGGGATTCGGGAACGAAATCCAGAACAAACCACTTTGGATGCTGCAGAGATACTCGTAGTATTGCAACTTTAACAAAAGTTTTTCGCGTACGGTATTTAGAGTTTTAAAAGGCAAAAAAATCAATATTACTAATTATTCGGATACTGAAAAAAAAAACACTTAAAAAGTGAGGAAAAAACCTTAATTTTCAATAAAAAGTAGGTTTAACGTTTACGTCCGAATTCAACTCGAAATTCTAAAAATTTTGACCTGTTCCAAGGTTCTAATAGTTTCCTTTATGACATTTTTATAAGGTATGCGAACCTTGCTTCGCTCGACCCGCAATGTTTGATCAAAAATATTCTCGATATGGAAATCCTAAATATGGAACACGAAAGACCGAAAAGTTATGGGATTCTACAAGCTGATGATCTTAGAGCTTTCGTGTTCCTTATATAGGGGAATTTTTTTTGATGAAAAATGCGTATGAATATCGTATTTAATATTGAAATTGCAAGATCGTTGGTGGGGTGGCAAGTCGGTGTAACTTGGATTGTCTATCGTTCTGCTTTACATCTTTTTAATTTTTTTAAGACTAAAATTTTATTATTTTTCATGTAGCAAAATAAAATCAGAGAAGGAAAAAAACAAAAAAAGTAAAAATGTATTTCTTTTGGAAAAACGTTGAAAAATCGCCAAAAAAACTCAAATTTTTGTTCTATGACCTCAAAATAGGAGGTGTGCAAAATTAAGCAAAAAAATTACATTTTTCATTAATCCGAATAATACCAAAATAATATAGGCTTGTTACAAATTTAAAGGGTTGATGAAAATGTGAGAAAATAACTTTTGCTTGTAAAAAATATTTTCATGTATTGACGAAATTGTATCATTTATTTTCTAAAATGCATAATACGCCACTGGAATTGATTCCTCTGACCCTACACAACCCGGGGCACTCTAAAAGCGAGCGATGCGTCATTGACAGAAATTTTGGACTTGAAGTATAGACCATTCAATTATTTCACTCCGCGATTACTACGAACTATTCCAATGACTACATGAAAAACTAAAAGGTGTTTCTTAACCAGATAGTTCTATACTTACTTCGGAACAATGACCAGCAGAGTCTGAAGATATTCCGAATCCAAGATAAAATGCTCTTTCTTCACCAAATCCGCCAGATTTCTCGTCAACAAGCTGCCACTGAAAATGCGGTAACAATTAGTAATTACACGGGACTCTAGAAATCTGATGAGAAACCTTACGTTTGCTTCTTCTCCAAATTTTGCAGATTTCCCTTCAAATTATTATAAGCTTGCGATTTGGTTTTCAAGTCCCCATCAATCTGACCGACTTGCTTACTTATTATGTCCGCAATATTCCTCAACGATTGCTTTATCGGGTATTTGGCGATGTCCCACTGGAACCTCGTCAGATAACTAGGAAGATCAGCTATAAATAAAAGGAAAATAAAAAGTTAGACCACATGATACGTGAAGCACTAAGAAAACACACTCACAATAGGTAAACGTGACATTAAAACACTATAATATCAAAGTGTACTTTTTGCAACTGTACGAAAAAACATCTACGACATCATACATCAAAAACTAAAGTGCTCGATAAGACTGGGGGGAAAACTTTGCATTTATTCGTTTACCAACATCGAAACATGGCAAGTCAAGAGTTCCTGCCAGATGCCTCAAAGTAGTGTCCGTCATAACTTTTCATGCAAAAAATCCTAGATAAACTATAAGTTAGAAAATATATTATTCACAAGTGAAAACAACACCTCGTATAACGGGTGGCTTCAAACCCCGCCTCTTTTGTCGTTTCGAAACGAGCATTTTCAAATGAACCAATAAATGAATGGGCGGATCCTATTTTAACCCTCCCATCAATCGTGATTGGCTGTTGCAGCGTATCTCCTCCCAATGAACCGATACAAATAGGATTCTAAGTGGGCGGAACTTATTTTAACTTTCCCACTAGTCGCGATTGGCTGATGCTGTGTGGCTTAAAACAACTCCCCATTGTAATGGGGAGTGGTTTTGTGCCAAAAGTTTACAAACAATTTATGGTTCTATTTTGACTTTTCCTACATGAAATATTCGCAAATAATTATCAAACATTTTGTATAAGCCACTCCCACATAAAAATGAGGCGGAGATCGTTCTGCAATATTTAAAATGAGGTGGAGCCAATAAAAAAATCTTAAAAATAAAAATGCCAAGCAAAAATGTCAAAATGAATGCTTATACTCCTATCCGGGTCGAATTAGCTGCCAAATTACGATTTACAAAATCCTATGCCCTATATTACTCTAAAATTATGAAAAAAAAAAAATACACGAGATACTCATGAAAATGTATTAAACAACAAAAATGGTTTTTTGATTTGACTAAAAGTTCAAATTTTTTTTGTTTTCGTTTCAGTCAAACCAAAAAATTCTGATTGAACCAGGTGTGATGACAGTGTCATGGCCCAAAACACTATTTTGATTTTAAAAACCTAAACAATTTGTGGTTGAAATGTGCAGTGGGATATTGGTTTTTTAAAAAATTATAAAAACAAAGGAATTATTTTTTGGGTTTAAAGAGTGGTTAGTAGACAATTACAATTGGAAGTTTTGTCACTTTAATGATTTTTTAAAAGAGCAACTTTCTTTAACTATAGTCTAATACTTTCATGTATGAAATCCTTAGTCTTGTTTTTTTATTAAAATATTACTATTTTTGTAAATACCAATGGTTTGTTTTAACATCAGCGTTATTCACTTGATTTTTAATGAACCCCCAAATTTTATATTTTATCTTTTTTAGACTAAAAATAAGGGTGTTTGTGTAAATTGCATATTTGAAAACTTTGTAG
>JAHBCN010002857.1:0-50000 GCA_019359885.1 Listronotus oregonensis | reverse complement strand
TCACGTATTTTCCGGACACTCTGTATAATTACAGTCAAATTTGGTTTATATCGAATTATATATTAACAGTTATTAATATGTTTCAAATATTTTTAAATTATATATGACATATTTTTCATTCGTCTGCAGCATTTTTTTAAAGATATTTAATTAAAGACTGACCTTAAACAAAACCAAAAAAAAACAAAAATTAGGCAGACAAAGGACTAACATGGAATAAGCTAATACAAGGGTGTGGTGTGTGTAACGTGTATTTTTGTTTATAAGACTATTTATTTACGTTTTTCGTAAAATCAATACAGTAAATCGTTTCTATAATAGAATATCGGATATATTTTCGTAAAAACAATAAACATCGCTTGTTGCACACAGCCTTCGGGACAAAACAAAAGGCCATAGGAAAAAATAAAAAATTGGTTTCGGAGGAAAAGTGCACTACATTATTCAGATATATAAGCTTTCGTAAACACTGTACTGTACCTAAGAAGTTATCGTAATACATTCTAATTGTCCTGGATTGCCCTGGATAATTGTGTTGTATCTGTTGCATTGTCACCACTACATTTTAAATATTTTATATTAATATGCAGCTCTTATGAAGAGGGCGTTATGAAAATGGCTAATTACACTTCCCGAAAAATAAATTTGTTTATCTCAAATTTCAAGAATATGTTCGGGATTTTTACAAATTTTTATCTAAAAAGTGAGACATGGGACCCCTCCACCAAAGATATAGCAGACGGTACTGGCCTGAAGGGGAAACACTGTGATAAAGAAAATAATACTAATAATTTTTTTGGCTCACGAGCTTCTTGACAGTGTTGACACATGAAACATGCTTTATTATGCAGGGACTCGGCTAAAAAATTACATTTTAATTAATTTTGGGGTCTTTTTTAATATATCCCCGCATTTTCATGTCTGAAATATTTAGGGAAAATAAAAGACCCCTTTTGCTAACCAGAATTAACCATGACCGACTACAACTTAGGGCTTTTGAATTTGTCTAACAAGGTAAAAATTACGAGTTCTACCATTTAAAAAATTATACAAATTTTGTTAATAACTTGTAGGGATAATTTAGACAAATTCAAAAGCCCTAAGTTGTAGTCGGTCATGGTTAGTTCTGGTTAGCAAAGCGGCTTTTTATTTTCCCCAATTATATTTTTTAGGCGTAAAAATGCGGAGACTTATTAAAAACATCCATTATTTGCTTTTTTTACATTAAAAGCATTATTAAGAAAAAGCCTACTTTTTAAATTACGCGCTGAGTCCCTGCATAATAAAACCAACGACTATACAGGGTGTAATTTAATTGATGGCTAAAAATGCAGTATGTGATTCTTCAACTCATTTTAGGAATAAAAGTCCATATAAACAGATATGCGCAAGGAGCTCATTTTTGAGATACAGGGTGTTGAAGTTTTTTTTAAAAATCGGGTTTTTATTAATTTCTCAAATACTGTTTTGCCGATTTTGTTGAAACTTGGCAGTGTTATTTTTAGTAAAAAAGGGCTAATTTAACCTTAATTAGATTAAAATTATTAAATCCAGTGACGTGCTGGGAGAGCGAATATTATTGGCAAAAAAATTGTATGCCACTGACTTTTTTCCCATTTTAATATTTTTCTTGGATTAAGTGACTAAAAATACAATTTTTTTATCGCTTGACCCTTTTTCGTACCTTCCTTCATTTTCGAGAAAAAAATTATTTTATTGCATGTCCCCAGATCGCACAAAAAGGCATTGTCGCGATGACTATTTCCCCTTATTTTTTTACGCTACGTCACTGGCGGTTTTCGATTTGAGAAAATCCCATCCGTCTTTACGTTCTTTAAGTTTTGGGTACCTTTAATTCGATATTTCGCACCATTTAAATATTATTTAACAATTTCTTATTCATGGGAATAACGAAATTATTTTAATTTACTGAGTAGGCTGGTGCCCTATTTTGTCCTATTTTGACAAGTATTCATAAACGTGGTAGTTTGTTAAATTGTGAAAGTTTCTTTAATCAATAATAAAAAGAAAATAAGTAAACTCTGCCAAGATTTACAAATTCCGAACTAGCAGATATATGCATTTTACCTACGGACTGGCTGACGGGAATGCGCTTATGGCAAGGCGGATATATTAAGAGCGGTATCCAAATCGCATCATTCCCGATGCAAGAATGTTTCCGAAAATACACAGAAGACTACACGAAACTGGGAGTCTTTGCATTGACTGTTCCAAAGGGGCACATCCACTGAGAACACCAGAGTTAGAGGAAGCAGTTTTAAACACAATTGAGGAACATCCAGAAACAAGTACTAGAAAATTGCGGTACCACTTAATATTTCCCATTTTCTTGTTTGGAAAATACTCGTTGAAAACTTACTATACCCCTATCATATTCAAAGTGTTCAAGCACTATTGCCTCGTGAAATACAAAATACTCTTTACTGATGAAGCTAATTTTTTCCCGCAGTTCCATTCGAAATTTCCATAATAATCATTTATGGGCAGAACAAAACCCACACGCAATTACGGAGGCACGTTATCAGGAGCAGTTTTCCGTCAATGTGTGGGCTGGAATAGTTGGAGATATCCTCATAGGACCGTTCTTTCTTCCAGAATGACTGGATGGACTATCCTACCGCCACTTTCTTGAGAACGATTTGCCAATTTTGCTCTGTACCTGTTTTTTAAGGCAAGAAATGTGGTTTATGCACGATGGTGCTCCTGCACATTTCAGCATTCATTAGGGAATTTCTAAATGAAGCGTTTCCGATCGCTGGGTAGGACGGGGAGGACCTTAATCTTTATTTTTTGTAGAGACACTTCAAGACTTTAGTTTATTCACCGGTTCAAACTGTGAGGAACTAAAAAGAATTATAGCTTGCGAAACCATAAGAAATATTCTGGAAGAAAGGTTCCCGTCCTGGAAGGAGAATTGAATCCTGTATTCAAGCAGAAGGAGGACATTTTCAACAATTTTTGTGATAATTAAATCTGCTAATTTCTTATGTTTTATTTCTTATTTCTTTCTTTCCATCTTTCTACATTATTTCGTTGTGATCATTGATTAAAATTAAAAGTTTACATTACATAATACTACCAACTTCATTACGTATTTCTAATTATGTTTATTGTATTTGTATTGTAAACATGTGATAAAATTTAAATTGTTTCTTTTTTTATTTTTTTTTGTGCAATCTAAAAGACATGCAATAAAATGTTTTTTTTTTTGGAAAATGAAGCAAGATACGAAAAAGGGTCAAGCGATAAAAAAGTTGTATTTGTAGTCGCTTAATCCAAGAAAAATATCAAAATGGGAAAAAAGTCAGTGGCATACAATTTTTTGCCAATAATTTTCGCTAAGGTGTCTCCCAGCACGTCACTGGATTTAATAATTTTAATCTAATTAAGGTTAAATTAGCCCTTTGTTACTAAAAATAACACTGCCAAGTTTCAGCAAAATCGGCAAAAGAGTATTTGAGAAATTAATAAAAATCCTATTTTTAAAAAAAACTTTAACACCCTGTATTTCAAAAATGAGCTCCTTGCGCATATCTGTTTATATGGACTTTTATTCCTAAAATGAGTTGAAGAATCACATCCTGCATTTTTAGCCATCAATTAAATTACACCCTGTATACTAAAGGACTGCTCAGTTCCATTTAACGTACGTTGGAAAATTTGGGTGAAGTGGGCAGCGGCTTGACGTCAGAGATTTTACGATAATAAGCTCCTCCGGAGGCGGAGGGCGTAGAACGCAGTATCTATCCCTACTGACGTGACCACCGGTGCTTAATAATGCTGTGCAATGTTTATCGATGTTCGATGTTTTTAACATCGATGTTAGATTACACAAATATCGATGTAGACATCGATGATTACCATTTAATGTTTAATATTATAAAAACAATTTTTAAACTAAAATTTTCTAGCTTCAAAAATAAAATATGAATTTTTTGAAGTTACTTAAAACTTGAAATACAGCAGCGTGTGAACGTATTTTCTCTTGATGGACGTCTGCTCGAGTAAGCGGACCTATTACCAAAAATTTAGAATTATTTTGTGTGTCTATAGTGTAAACTATAATAGTCGTTGACAACATATATGAAGTAAATGATTAAATTAAAATGTGTGTATTAAAAAAATTCAATTATTCCAAACAATAAAATTAAACTAAACCTTTTTTAATATTTCCTTTACGAAACAAGGCCCTAAATGCGTAAATACCATTTTCAAAACGCCCTGTACAAAGAAATGAACAAAAATTGGTGGCTTTGTTAACCAATCGGCAATTTTATGAACGAAATATGCTATCATCTTATAGTAATAAAAGCATAAAAGCGTTTTAAAATAAACTCCATGACAAAAAAACAACCAGGACAAAAATTTTGCTGTAATTTGATTTTCAACTTTCTATATAGCATCGTCTAGAAAGCTTCGATGATATGGCAGACCTCAGAAAATAATTTTAATTTTACCACAAACGTTTTCCATGTATAATGATAGAATAGGAATTATACAAAATTAATTTTGGTCGATGTACCAACATTTATAACAAATAAAATTTTCTGAAAAATAAAACCGTTTTCTATTTGCTCAAACTTTCCAAACCACACTATTATTACTCCGATGTTAATGATTGTTTTACCAGTTTCTATATTAGTTTAAAAATATTATTTTAATACTGTATTTTATAATAACGAATTTTTAACCTGTTAAAAGAACCTTGAAAATCAAAAACTGCCAATAGAAAAAAACAACGATATAATCTTTTATGTTCCACTTAAAAAAACATAATAATTAAATCTAATAAATGACGTTTGATTTCAATATTCCACCTATATTTACAAAGTGTAACATATGTTTATGTAACATTGTAACTTCTTTAACTTAGCATATTAAGTACGACAAACTACTATTTTTTTAACAAATGCCGAACACGCTGAGCTGTCGGTAATTGAATTAAAATAATTGAAAAATCGTTTTCAATTACTTCTCAGTAATTGGATTACTTTAATTCAATTACTTTCCGGAAAAGATAATTGTATTTGGATTACCAATTAATAGAATAATGTAATTGGTAACTGATTTTCATGAATCCCAAGTAATTAAATTACTTAGAAAGTACTTCGATTACTTATAAAGTAATTAAATTAATTAGAAATTATTTCAATTACCTAAATAATTGAATTACTACAAAAAATTAAATTACCTTGCCTTATGGAAAAACTACCAGAGTTTTGGCCAGCCAGAAAGAGCATCCTAAAACATGGCGGGCCGCTTTGTGCCGATTTCGTATTTTTGACTGATGCTTACCGCCACCGTTTTTTACTTTTCTTTCTGTAAAAATCTCTTGATGTTTGGGGTAGGATATTTTTATTTTAGAGTCATTTAATGTTGAACTTGCCGAGAAAGCAGTTTTAATAATGTAACGTGCGCGTATGATGCGTATTAGTATAAATATTTGATTTTTTTAGTGTATTGTGTTTCATATATGTGGTAATTTAAATAGAGTAATTGCTAAAATATTCAATTACTTTTAGTTTTAATTGATAATTGAATTACTTTTAACCAGGGGTCTCCAAACTTTCCAGCCTTAGGGCCATACTGATTACTCCGGTAAGTTCCGAGGGCCAAAACCATATTATCATTGTTGCCGGTGGTAAGAAGTGAAATAGTCCACTGATGAAAAAAAAAAGTCCGAAAAAGTACACAACGTTTAAAAAAGGCTGCAAATCGGACTAAAGTCCGCAAAACGGCAATACTGCATATTATTAATTTTCCTGTCATTATCTGTAATATCTCTATTGGTCGTAGAGTACGAGCCATGAGGAGTAACGTGACACGACATCTGGTGGACACAAGCGGAAATAGGTAGTACCTTCTATCGCTAACAGATGGCGCTAATAGCACGTACAGAATAATCTCGTTGGTTCGAGAAAGTTCTGGTGTCTAGCATTCACTTCTAGATGGCAGTAATTGGAATATATAAGAAGGCTAGTGGCGCAACCACAAGTCAGTTCCTATGACACTGTTGTTAAATAAAATATTGCATACCTCCTTAAAACGTGTTTGTGCGAGTTTAAGTTTAAGACACCTTTATAACAGTATTTTGATTTGAATTGTTGCTTTTGTGTCTGAATTAGTAGTATGGAAAAGAAGCGAAAAATTGATAGTGAATGCAGAAAATTCAAAGATCAGTGGAACATTCAGTATTTCGTAATTGAGTCCAGTAACAAGGCGCTATGTTTGATTTGCAATGAAAGCATAGCCGTTCTCAAAGAATATAACATTAAACGTCATTATGAAACAAAACATTTTCAAAATTACTCAAAATATACAGGAAGTTTGCAGACAGAAAAATTCGAAGCTATGCAGCGCGGATTGAAATCGCAGCAATCTTCATTTACAAAACTCAAAACTGAACAAGAGGCTGCAACTCGTGCCAGCTTTTGTGTGGCTCTTGAAATTGCAAAACGTGGAAAACGAATGCATAATTGCAGTAGCCGAAGTAATGTGCCCTGAAAAGGTAAATTTATTAAAAACTGTCAGTATGTCAGCAAACACTGTGGCTCGAAGTGTAGAAAACATCGCTGAAAATATATCCTCTCAACTGTTCGACAAAAATGGACATTTTGAGTGGTTTTCTTTGGCCTTGGATGAGTCAACGGATGTGTCAGATACTGCTCAGGTGTTGATTTATATTCGAGGAGTAGATAAAAGCTATGAAGTGCACGAAGAACTTCTTGATATGTATAGTATTCATGGCACAACTACTGGTACAGATATTTTTAAAAGAGTTGAAATGGCCATTAATCAAAAGAACCTTCGATGGAAAAACTTGAAATGTATTACAACTGATGGAGGCAAAAACATGAGTGGGAAAGATAAAGGAGTGGTCGCTCTTGTGTCAAAGGCTGTAGAAAATGACGGTGGTTCAAAACCATTAGTCTTACATTGTATCATTCATCAACAGTCTTTGTGCGGAAAATGTTTGGATATGTCTGACGTTCTGAAACCAGTCATATCAACTGTTAATTTTATCAGATCTTTTGGGCTGAATCACCGACAATTCCGACAATTTATTGAAGAGATTGGAGAAACTGACTTACCTTATCATACTGCCGTACGCTGGCTTAGTTGTGGGAAAGTCCTTCAGCGCTTTTTTGAACTTCGAGCAGTGATCGAAATTTTTTTGAATGAAAAGCATCGCCCTCTTACTGAATTACAAAACAACGCATGGCTGTGGAAGTTGGCATTCTATGTTGATTTGACAAAACATGTGAACGAACTGAATTTGGGATTGCAAGGAGAAAACCAGCATCTTCCTGATTTATACACTAATATCAAATCATTCCGGAAGAAATTAAGACTGTTTCAATCACAACTACGAAGTAAATGTTTTTCACATTTTAAAACATGTGAAATATTCAGCCACACTACTGAGACTGAGTTTCCTATCGATTTTGCAATCGAAACTTTGAGTGCTTTGAAGATAAATTTTGATACTCGTTTCTCGGACTTTGATGCCATTGCGAATCAAATTAAGATTTTTCAGAATCCTTTTGATACTGACTTTGAAACCCTAGCCCCGGAACTTCAAATGGAATTGATTGAACTACAATGCAGTGATATAATTAAGAACAAATATCAAAACTCATCTTTGTTGGCATTTTATAAGAGTCTTCCACTGACACAATTTGATAATTTGCATAAATTTGCTCGTGGTCTGTTTTCTGTTGTTGGTACTACTTATTTGTGTGAGAAAACCTTCTCCAAAATGAAGTACACAAAAAATGTTTACAGATCGAAATTAACTGATGAGCATCTTAAATCTCCTTTAATAATTGGTACAAGTAAAATTAGTCCACAACTACAAACTATTGTCAGTGGAAAATCTCAATTACATAAATCTCATTAGTATTTCATATGTCATTATGTTTGTTATAAGTTATGTGATTATTTAAAATGTATAAAATGTTAGTTGGATTCATTTCAATAATTTGTTAGTTATTATATACTGAAGTTAAATTTTCTGCATATTATACATGTCTTTACTCATTACAATTCTGTGTTTCTTTATCCAACTTATCACAAAAACAATAACAATAAGCCTACAAGAATGTTATGAGTTAGCGGAGTTAGCCCATGACCATATCAATGTAGATGTCATATTAATAATTATTCAACATAAAATTAGAATACTTCAGTAAACTAAATTTAATTTGCATAAAAATTATTTGTTCTCTAAAAGGAGTTTTCAAGTATGCTAGCTCTCCGCGGGCCGGACAAAATCTGTCCGCGGGCCGGATGTGGCCCTCGGGCCGTAGTTTGGAGACCCCTGCTTTTAACAAACATGTTAGTAATTGGTAGTTGTAATATACTATTACTTAGAAGAGTAATTGGTAATTGTAATTGAATTACTTTTTAAAAGTAATTGTGATAGCTCTGCCTACACGTATGCCGATAATATCTGATAAAAAATAATTTTTATCCGGTAAACAAATGGATGAAGGCCGTCTCTAAATCAAATCTAAGACTGTGAATTCTTTGTTCAAAGGTCCATTCTTTGTCATTTTTATTAAAAGGTACGTTGGGCAGAACATCTGATGTGAATGCTTTTAATCTGCATGTCTAAATATTAATTTAATTTACAAGTCTGAAGAAGCTACAGTATTAGCCAAATAACCCAAGTAACAATTATAATCAATAGTAATAATTACTATTGTTTATGTATTCTTGACATAATGGTGACCCCAAATACTTTAATATAGTTCGATGAATTACACTGTTGCCAAGTTACCGAAAACTTTCCCTAAATATTATTATAGGAATGTCACACAATGTAAATACAAATGAAATAATGTCACTAAAAGTGCTTTATTAGATTTGGTAATTATAGATTCCACCAAGTAACAATTAAATCAATTAGAAACATAATATATGTGCCCTTTTCCTCGTTAATGCGTGTAAAAAGCCCTACAGGGTGCGTTCAATGCTGAGTCGCCCGAGCGGTCCTCGACACGGCCACCGACTGACCTGGCCCAACCAGTGGGTGGCTGTGAACTGGGATGTCAACGTCCACCTCTTCCGATTTCTCTTCGCCCTCCGAGGACGTCGTCCGGTCTACTGACGAACCACAACAAATCGACATTCGGTCGCCCCGTCGACTGATGGGCGACCCGCTGCCGCTCTCAGTGTTCTCGCAACACTTCGACGTTTCCCCGTCGTCGTCCGTGCCGCTGCTCCCTTCCGGGCTGGTTGGACTTTGGTCGCCCGTTTGACGTGGCCGCCCTTTGATTTTGGTGATCGGGCGGGCGCCGCGCCCACCTAAAAGACCTAGACAGCAGTCACAGGCGCCCGCGCAGCCCAAGGCGGGCATGTGGCGCCGTGTGGCGCTTCTCTGCCGTCTCCTGCCTAACGTAAAGCGCCTTCTGGTATGTTGTTTGTGCATGGAGTCATCTAAGACGCGCAAAGTTTAATTTTTTATCAACACTGTATAAAATTATTAAAATATTTACCCTCTCTGTCGTGTTATATGTTGTGTGAACAGTTAAGAATATAAAATTATGGATGTAAGTTTAAAACTGAAAACAAATTTGACAAATAAGTTCAGTTGTATTCATAAAAAAAGGCGTACAAGTGTTAGAAGAAGGTATCCAGCCCTATTTTTACCAGTGGCGAGGGATTCGGTCATCTGTAGATTTGCCGATGACTAGAGACAATTTTAAAAATATTTTTTAAATAATTTGCAAGGAATTTTAAAGCAATATAATCATAATCATATGATACTGACAGGAACACGCATCAGAAATGTCGAGAAACCATTGATAAATGGAAGGAATCGCTAAAATTGGCGCGTCCGTAAGCAGACCTATTCTGTTATCACTTTCAAGACAATACCATTTGTTTAAAAATAAATTAGATTTTTGGTTTCTTAATCTTGCATTATCAACTTTTTAAGCTCGACATACTGTACACACATAATATTTAACGGATACTGTTACAATGGATAATCAGGTACCAAAGGTTACTAAACATTTTTAACCACTGTTATTCTGTCTCATGAATGTTTGTTATTAGTGAAAAGTATATGCCTAAAAAGCAGTTATAAAAATTTTTACTTTTTAATGTATAACCACAATCTTAGGATTAGATTAAACTCATTTACACTATCTTGCCCTTCTTTTATCACAAAATTGGTGATAAGTACATAATAGTATCATACAATGTTTGAAATTTATTTTAAAAAATCGTGTTTTTACTTTATTTACAAACATTTTTGGTAAAAATACAAAACTTCCAAAAATATCGACCATTTAAATAGAAGGCAGTAAAGTGGCGCCATCTATTCTTTCCATATTATATCAGATGATATAAAATCTAATATTACACAATAATTTTAAATATTCTATAGTAGTATCCTTTAATAACCAACAATTTTGTGCAAAAAATAAAAAAAAAACAGTGAATGTTGGAATTTGACATTTGATGATGTCAATTTTATACAGTAACAAAGAATTATGGAAATCCGGCCCTGACCTACTATTCATTGCGCAAACTCCGCGGGGCCAACCCCCCTATTCCCGCTGCCCTGCACGCCTGGACAATTTTGTTCTACAGAATTGGGCTTCCATACACCTTTAAACTTCCTTGTTTCAAACTCATACCGTGGACTTTTTGCAAGAGCCCTGTTATAGTCCTGATATTATTGCGATTAAAAACGTTTGGGGTATAATTGTAAACAAAATTTTAACGAATATTTAGGCCACAAAATTTTAAACATGTAAATATTAACTTTAATTTCAACTGAATTTATCGCTATACTTTTGTTTTTTATATAACATCGAATAAAACCAAATATTTACTAAGAACATTTATTTATTTATGAAATGTGGTAATCTCCAACAAACCATCAGTTTTAGAAGCCGGTTTGACACAAAAATAAGGAAGGTTATGCCTTTCTAATACTTGTACTGCTTTTATATGAACATAACTCTACATATTTGATTTACCTAAAACTACATTTTTGGGATTAGCCGGCATTACCAACCCCTTTCCTTCTAAGTCATTTCTTGATTTTTCCAATTCCCTTTTAAAAAATATAGAACATGTTTAATATTTCTACCGGAAAAATTTCGGTTAGATTTATAAAACGTGTTAAACATAAAAAAATTATTGTTTAACGATTGTTAACGATTGTGGTATGTATATTTAGCTTTTAATGTTATGGGACTGTACAGGTGATCAGTTAGGGTAAAGCGGCCAAATCTCATAAGATATTGGTCGTATAGATTTGAGAAAAAAAATCATAATAAAAGTCGCCAAGAGAAATTGCTGGAAATTATTTTCGAGTTTGTCAAACGTCCGCTAGAGAGCGTAAAACCAACACCAAGTAGAAAAATGAGATTTTTATAGAAATTTGTCTAATGAAAGTATATCAATGATATCATTTTCATATTTACTGACCATTTCCCTCATTTTTGTCTAAAACGTTTTGTTCTATCTATCAAAATAAAGCGGTGGGGGAAGTTCAATTGTTAATTTAAACAAACCAAGATTTATCCCGTTTTTTTGACCGATTTTAGCAAACTTAGGCTCATATGAAAAACATAATTTGCACTACAAAAGCTTATTTGGTTTTTAATTTTTGACTTTGCTATCCCGCTAGATGGCGTTAACTGAAATGGTAGCAAATTTTGAGTTTTTAAAAAAAAAACAAATGTAATGGTATATTAATTTTTATATATTTTAAAAGAGAATAAATTTCTCTGTAATTTAATGAAAAGAATTTATTATCTACCTTTTTTTGAACCGTTGATATTGACCAAAATTTTTTATTCATTAAAAATGGCACGACACTGTTTTTTATCAAAAAAAAATCAGGTTTGTACTCCTTATTGTTGCTAACAAAAGAATTTGATTTTTTTCGTTAGACAAACGGTTTTGTTAAAAAATAAAATAGGTTTACATACTGTTACCTTATAATTATCATTCTAAACAGTATGTAAACCTATTTTTTTTTTTCAATCCAAAACCGTTTGTCTAACGAAAAAAAGTCAAGAGGTTCTTTTGTTAGCAACTAATAAGCGAGTACAAAACTGATTTTTATTTTGATAAAAAACAGTGTCTCCATTTTTAATGTAATAAAATTTATTTGGTCAATATCAACGGTTCAAAAAAAGGTAGATAATAAATTCTTTTCATTAAATTATAGAGAAATTTATTCTCTTTAAAATATATAAAAATTAATATACCATTACATTTTTTTTTTTTTAAACTCAAAAATTTGCTACCATTCAGTTAACGCCATCTAGCGGCGATAGCAAAGTCAAAATTCAAAACCAAATAAGCTTTGTCAAAATTATGCTCTTTCATATGAGCCTAAGTTTGCTAAAATCGGTCAAAGAAACGATAAATCTGGTTTATTTAAAAAACAATTCTCCCCACCGCTTATTTTGATAGATAAACGTTTTAGGCAAAATTTATAAGTCAGTAATATGAAAATGAATATATATATTCATTAGACAAAATTCTATAAAAATCCCATTTTTCTCTTATGGATGCGCCCTCTAGCGGACGTTTGACAAACTCAAAATAATTTCCAGCAATTTTTCTTGACTTTTATATGATTTTTTTTTCTCAAATATATACGACCAATATCTTATGAGATATGGCCGCTCGCTACCCTTAACTGATCACCCTGTACTGAAAACAGGACTTAAAACGCCTAACTTATCAACTTTCCGGTTGGGATAAAGTGCTATCGAATCTGGATTATTAATTGTTATATTTAAAAAAAGCAATTAAAGGAAAATACAAACATATCCCAGGATATATCTATACTAAATATTGATTATTAGCACTTATTCGAAAATAAGTAGATAATTGCAGAAACGGAAGAGTAAAAACAAAAAAAATTGGGTTATTAAGTACAATAGGTACATGCAGATAATTTTTTATCAGTCACAATCGCAAGGTCATATCGAAAAATCCTGATAAACAATTAAAAAAAGTCATAAACTTTCAATTTGCATGCGATTTCGGTTCTTCTTTTTAAAGAATATGTGCTGCGACACACTGTCTGCTCCTCTTTGTGCAATTTTTCAAAGTTCTTTTGATAAGGGGATATTTCCCTCTGCTTGGAAGTTTTCTAACCTTGTGCCTATCTACAAAAAGGGAAATAGGGCTGATGTAACCAACTACAGAGGCATTTCGATCATTTCTACGATTCCAAAATTATTCGAAGACATCATTACGGATGAACTATTCTTCACCTATAAAGATTATATTTCTCCTTTACAACACGGTTTTTATAGTGGTCGCTCTACGGCAACCAATCTCGCTATATTCCAGAACTATCTTTTTTCTTCAGTTGAGGCTGGTCGCCAGGTTGACGCTGTCTATACAGATTTGTCCAGGGCCTTTGACAGTGTGTGTCATGAATTGCTTCTGAAAAAGCTTTCTGATATCGGTATTTCGGGGAGTTACTTAAAGTGGCTCGGTTCCTACTTAGATCACCGTTTCTCTTAATATTGCGAAATGTACTACTATCCATTTCACAAAATCTCTTGCACCCACCCATAATGTCTATAAAATTGGTGACTCAATCCTGAAAACTTCTTCCACAGTAAATGACTTGGGTGTAATTTTTGACGAAGGCTTATCGTTTAACCTTCATATCGACACAATCGTATGCAGAGCATTCAGAATGTTGGGCTTCATCAAGAGAAATTCCCGACACTTCACCTGCACGAAGGCCATTATGTCACTGTATAACTGCTTGGTAAGAAGTGTACTCGAATATTGCTCAGTTATCTGGCAGCCCCGTTATGTTTGCCATATCGATAGGATTGAAAGATACAACATAAATTCATTAAATATTTGTTATTTAAATATCGTTTTCCGTATCAAGACGTCTGCTATGAAACTAGATTACTTCTGTGGTATGCAGACGCTGGAGAATAGACGTAAACAAGCTCTCCTCTCGTTTTCTTTATAAACTGGTTAATGGGATGATTCACTGTAGTGATCTGCTGAGTGTGGTGGATTTCTTGGTTCCCAGGCGTCGAACTCGTCACACCTCCCTGTTCTTCGTGAAAGGACATAGGACCAATTATGGCCAAAACACGTTTATTGACCGCATGTGTCAAAATTATAACTTATTTTATCACAATTGTGACATCTTTAATATTGATCTGTATTCTCTTAAGAGATGGCTAAGGTTTGGCGACGTCTGATTTAAGATTAAATTTTTAAACCCTTAATCGAGTATTTACTTAATGGAACTTTTGTATGTAGTGCAGTTACAAGTATTGTATGTAAGCTTTTTTATTTTGTATGTATTTTTAAGTTTTTTATGTTTTGTATGTTATTTCGTTTTTATATTAATTTTTGTACCATTTAGGGATTTATCCCTGTAGTGTACTTTACTGTAAATAAATAAATAAATAAAATATTTTCGTTCTTTTAACCTTTTTTTATGAACAAATTTTGTTCAGTTTTTGATTTTCTTTTTTAAGAAAGTCAAAAAAAGTAATAAAAAAAGCTACAAGATGCGCGCGTTTGCATTTTTTTTGTCTCTTGGAAAAAAAATCACTATCAAGAATTTTATTTTCTTGAATAGAAACATATCCCTTTAAAATTTATGTATGATGTCCTATGTCCTTAGATGCCCATTCGCCACTTCCGGTTTAACCGGTAGTGGCGTGAATTTTGATATTTTAAATGGAACACCATGTATATGTTCCCAGATTTGAATTTTACAAGCCATTTCTTATATAACATCTGTATCTATCTAGACCTATCTCTGCTGATTTTTAAAAAAATATCGATTGAAAATGTCCTCAACGACCACACATTTATATGGGAAAACAAATAAATACTATAAAAACCTATATGTTTAGTGTAACTCTTCCTGGAGAGTTTATTTGCTGAGATTATAGTAATAGTACTTTCTACTTTACAGAAAATGCTGTGAAAACTAACTTTCGTAATAATGTTACTAAAACAATAATTTTAATGGCAAGCTGTGTGCCAACATTGGATTTAAATTAGAGATATTTTTTAATCATTTTAACTAAATCATTTTTTTTTAATGGAGCCTTGTTCTTTTTGTGTAACTGCGTAATGCGCAGTAGTTTCGACATATTCAATCGCCTTTTCTCAACACCCAACATAAATAGGCAGTGACTTATTTTTCAATTTGCAAGAAAGGATGTTGAATTAATTGTAATTTAGGTATCTGCTCCGAAGAATTAGCCAATATAATTGCTTTCCTAGCAGCTCCAAATGGAGAAGTCCTGAGCTTCCCCCTCAAAGCTCCTAATTTTTTACTCTTGTTAATAAACCGCCTCTAACTTCACTTAGTACTCAAGGTTTAAGCCTTTATTGGCTGTCTAAAGGAAAAAAAAGTAATACCCAATTTTTTTACATTATTTTACTCTTCCTGTTCGCAATTATAGAAATTAAGAAACAATTAGATTGAAAAGGAACAATTAAACTTGAAATAAAATAGCGGAGAATTATCCAACGAGGACTAGACAAGCCTCTTTTTAACTCTACCTGTACTTTTATGAACAATAAAACCTAAAAACAGTCATCTTATACAGGGTGTCCGAGAAAGTATAGGAAATCTCCCGCCCGTCTAGGGACACCTTTAATGGCACAACCGACAAATATTTTCTCGATTTAAACATGCATAAAATATACGTTTTTGAATTAAAAATATATCACCTAAATCACATAAAATTAAATTTTTTTATTATTTTTATTATTTATTTATTTAATTTTCAACCAACTTTACAGTTTATTACAGGAAATATATTAACACTTAAAAAAATAACAATAATTAACTTTAACAAGAACTCATTAATAAAACAGTCAAATTAATTTTAAATATTTTTTTATATTTATTTTGAACAGTGATATTTTCTTTTTTTTTTTTAATTCTTATTAGTAGAATATTATACATTTTTGTTCCATTATGAAGTATTGATCTTATTTCAAAATTACTTTTAATTTGAATTGTTTATAATAAATCTCTTTGTCTAGTATTATGCCCCCCATGTCAGTTATTAATATTTTTAAGTATGATATGTGATTTTTTTTCTTTGAATTTCAGAAAATGAATAAATATACATGTTTTTAATTTGTATTCATAATTAACATCAAAATAATTATTTGGTTTATTAATTGTTGCTTCAAGATATGGTAATTTATGAACATATTTAATAATTTTATTTTAAAGTCTTTTTAAAGGTGTTAATATTCTTGAGTTTACCGAACCCCATATCAAAATTAAATATTGCAATTTTGAGTGTACTAAACTAAAATAAATACTTTTTAGCAATTTTAAAGGTATACACTGTGTCAAAAAAGTCCCGGACCCCCTTAATAATTCGTGAACGCGCACTTTTATCAAAAAGCGTCCCAAAGAAAAATTATAGATCTCTTTCAGATCTACATTAGAAAGATAACTTTGCATATACAGGAGGCATCACAACAGTAGTAGAGACCAAAGTTACTTCTTTTAAATGGAATGGTATATTTTTTTATTTATTTTCCGATTCTACGCAAAATTTTATCACAACTTCATGTAACATATGTTATACCTAACTTCAGATTAAAAGATACAACGTTTTTACCTGTTGAGTAATTTTATTACTTTTTTGCTTATTTATGACATCTGTAAGTGTCAGATTACTCATAATTATTGTCTTATTAAACACTTGAATTAATTTATAAATTAGTTTTAATTATTTTATAAGTAGTCACTTTCTGAAGAAAGCATCACACTTCTCATGATTCGAGGACTCGTAGATCACGAGCGATCTCACCAACAAACCCAAAACCTTTTCAATGCAATATTTCAAGACCACCCACCAATTTGAGAATCTACAGTGATAAAAACAATTCAGAGATTTAAACAAACTGGAAGTTGCAAAGACCGTCGACTAACAGGGAGGCCAAAAACCGTAAGCAATGATCAAAAAAGTCTTGAAATATTACATTTTGTTGAAGACCCAAATTTATCATTACGCCTATACCTAAAGTCCAAAATTTCTGTCAGTGACTCATTTAATACCGGCCACCCAACCGACGAAGCGGCTGAATAAAAATCACTAGTAAATGATTTTTAAGCCTATGATATACTTTTCCGCTCAAATAACAGTGAACCGGCCAAAAGTTTCATCGCCACGTTGTCATAATTCGCGAAAATAAGTTACCAGCCAGCGATCGCACTTAAAATAGCACGCCAATATGTATTGAAATCATTGTTATCGAGAGGCAATAAAAGTGGCAACACACATTCCTTAGTTTACAACTTGAACAGACATGAAAATAAGCGTATAGACAGGGTTTTCGTGCTGTTCGATGATTTTATTTAGTTATTATTGATTATGGACAGATTTTGTAAGTTTAAATTTTAATTGCTATACAGGGTATTTTCTAAATATTATAAATTTCTAATAATTGTAGTATATAGATATTGTTTTGTGCCAATTTTATAATAGTTTATCTTTTTTAGTGTATATAATTGTATATAAAGATTTAGTGTTGTTAAGTGCATTTAATTCTGTAAACTATGAATATTAACCAACCTTTAACTAGTTATCCGCCTACAAAAAACTCAGTTAACGTTAAAGAACGAATAATGGTTAAAAATGTTTACCATGAGATTCGGGAACGAAATCCAGAACTAACCACTTTGGATGCTGCAGAGGTATGTGCAACTTTAACAAAAGTTTTTTCGCGTACAGTATTCAGAGTTTTAAAAGGCAAAAAAATCAATATTAGTAATTATTCGGATACTGGAAAATGCGATTTTTTCGCTATTTTTTTTTGCACACTTTTTACTTTTCGATTGTTAAACATGAATCAGAAGCTATTTTTTTGGCTGCCTCTTATAGTTTTTAAAAAATAATAATAATTGAATTGTTTAATTCCATTTTACGACATATTCCTTTAAATTCTGTCATTTGCACGAAAACATATTTAAAAAACGCATACTATGTTAATATTAAAAAAAAAAACACTTAAAAAGTAAGGAAAAAACCTTAATTTTCAATAAAAATGTAGGTAAAACGTTTACGTCCGAATTCAACTCGAAATTCTAAAAATTTTGACCTGTTACCAGGTTGTAATAGTTTTTTTTTATGACATTTTTATAAGGTATGCGAACCTTGCTTCGCTCGACCCGCAATGTTTGATCAAAAATATTCTCGATATGGAAATCCTAAATATGGAACACGAAAGACCCGAAATAGTTATTGAATTCTACAAGCTGATGATCTCAGAGCTTTCGTGTTCCTTATATAGTGGATATTTTTGATGAAGCAATGTGTGTGAATATCGTATTTAATATTGAAATTGCAAGATCGGTGGTGAATTGGCAAGTCGGTGTAACTTGGATTGTCTATCGTTCTGCTTTTACATCTTTTTTAATTTATGTTAAGACTAAAATTTTATTATTTTTTTTCATGTAGCGAAATAAAATCAGAGAAGGTAGAATTAAAGTAAAAATGTATTTTTTTTTTGGAAAAACGTTGAAAAATCGCCAAAAAACTCAAATTTGTGATCTATGACCTCAAAATAGGAGGTGTGCAAAATTAAGCAAAAAAAATACATTTTTCATTAATCCGAATAATACCAAAATAATATAGGCTTGTTACTAATTTAAAGGCTTGATGAAAATGTAAGAAAATAACTTTTGCTTGTAAAAAATATTTTCATGTTTTGACGAAATGTTATCATTTATTTTCTAAAATGCATATGCCACTGGAGTTGATTCCCCTGACCCCACACAACCCGGGGCACTCTAAAAGCGAGCGATGCGTCATTGACAGAAATTTTGGACTTGAAGTATAGTTGCCAACCAGTCAGACGCTAGTTTTATATCGGTTCGAAATGTCCTAAAAAGCAATAAATTTCATCCTTATAAAATCAACTTAGTACAGGAATTATTTAAAGATGATTTTGACCGCCGCTTAAATTTTGTGATATCATGATGCAAACATTGTTTTTCTGATGAATCGATGTTTGTGCTGAATGGCACAGTGAATCGACATAATTGCAGATATTGGTCAGAAAAAAATCCGTACTGGATGCGTGAAACATACCCAGTATCCTAAAAAGGTAAATGTTTGGGCAGGTATATTTGGTAATAGGATAATAGAACCATTTTTTATTGAGGATAATTTAAATTCCACCCGATATCTGGATTTTCTGAAAATCAGATAATACCAGAAATAAGAAGACATGCAAATTCTAATTTTCCTCAAATATGGTTTCAACAAGGAAGTTTAAAGGTGTATGGAAGCCCAATGCTATGGGCCATTCGATTAAAAAATGTCTAGCCCAGTATGAAAATAACTGTCAGAGTTGGCCCGGCCGATTTTGCGCAATAACGAAATTCCACGAAATAATTTAAGTGTTGCCTACTTACACACTGATAAATCAGTGTGTGGTTGGAACACATTATACTTTTATGAGAGCCATATTCGTTTCGATTGTTTTGCTTTGTGTGATTATTTTTTTTGGTTGCAGAAGTTTTTTGATTGGTAAAAACCTTCTTATTTTAGGGATTAGTGTTTATTAAATTGTGACTATAATTTGGGTTTATTGTTTGTTACTTATAATATCGTAACAAAATGACTAGAGGTTGTATGGTTTTGTCTGGCAAATCTAAGGGTAACATACCCGGCATTTTTTACTTTAGATACCTAAGTATTTTATTTTCAAATTAGTTGCTTCTTATGAGACGTAACGTTAGGTAACCGAATAAATAATAATATATCAATTATGAATTATAGAAAATGAAAATTTCATAGGAAATAGTAGTGAGAAAAGTAAGGCAATCTTAACTATCTTTTAGATGATTTCCACAATGTTTGTGTATTTCTGTGGATTATTAAAAAGAAATAAGGTTTACATTTAGGTACTTTTATTTCATTTAATAATTTAGTACATTCTTAAAGGATCAAAATTATTAATTACTGGGCAGACCAGGCAAATTTTAATTTATACAGGTCCCTCTAATTGAATAAAAGAAAGTACAATTTAATGTTAAAGTTCCTTTTTGCTTTTTCTGTATTTGTTTAAAAATAAAATTAGATTTGTGGTTTCTTAAACTTACATTATCAATTTTTTAAGCTAGACATACTGTAGACACATAATATTTAACGGTTACTGTTACAATGGATACCTAGGTAACCAAAGGTTACTAAACATTATTAACCACTGTTATTCTGTCTCATGAATGTTTGTTATTAGTGAAAAGTATATGTCTAAAAAGCAGTTATATAAATTTTCACTTTTTAATGTACAACCACAATCTTAGAATAAGATTAAACTCATTTACACTATCTTGCCCTTCTTTTATCACAAAATTGTTGATAAGTACATGAAACTATCATACAATGTTTGAAATTTATTTTTAAAAAATCGTGTTTTTATTTATTTACTGAGATTTTTGGTAAAAATACAAAACTCCCAAAAATATTGACCATTTAATTAGAAGGCTGTAAAGTGACGCCATCTATTCTTTCCATATTATATTAGATGATATAAAATCCAATATTACACAATAATTTTAAATATTCTATGGTAGTATCGTTTAATAACCAACAATTTTGTGCAAAAAAAAAACACTGAATGCTTGAATTTGACATTTGATGATGTCAACTTTATAGATAGTAACAAAGAATTATGGAAGTCCGGCTCTGACCTACTATTCATTGCGCAAACTTCGCGGGGCCAATCCCCCGATTCCCGCTGCCCTGCACGCCTGGACAATTTTGTTCTACAGTATTGGGCTTCCATACACCTTTAAACTTCCTTGGGTTTCAACAAGAAGGCGTCTCTCCTCATTTTGGAGTTAATGTAAGAAGATTCTTAGATACGACTTTTCCAAATCGTTGGACTGGCAGAAGAGGTGAAATTGAATAGCCAGCAAGAAGCCCTGATTTTACACCCCTAGACTACTTTCTCTGGGGGCATTTAAAAAATAAAGTTTATGTGACAAAGCCGGAAAATATTAACATATTACAAGACAGAATTAGAGCAGATTGGGAATTGATAACTCCCGATATGTTAGAAAACGTAGCAAATGCTTTTTACTACAATTTGGAACATTGTCAAACCGTTCAAGGGGGTCATTTTCAACATTTAATTAAATAGGTTTATTGTTTATGTACTTCTTTTTGTATCGTTTCTTTTTTTATTGGTTAGTATTTGCATGTTTTATTTATAATAAATTTTACATAATATTTTTTTTAAACCATTGTATCTTTTAATCTGTTGAAGTTAGGTGTAGCATATGTTACATGAAGTTGTGTTAAAATTTTGCGTAGAATCGGAAAATACATTAAAAAAATATACTATTCCATTTAAAAAAAGGTAACTTTGGTCTCTACTACTGTTGTGATGCCTCCTGTATATGTAAAGTTATCTTCCTAATGTAGATCTGAAAGAGATCTATAATTATTCTTTGGGACACTTTTTGATAAAAGGGCGCGTTCACGAATTATTAAGGATGTCCAGGACTTTTTTAACACAGTGTATAATTCCGAATCTTGAGCAAAATATCTATTAAAGGTATTAGATAATTTAATTTAATATGTTTTGTATAATTTAAATTTGCATAATTATTTTCGGATTCGGTGGAAAATTTTTTGTAGGATACCAACTTCAAAAAATACAGGTAAAGTCGAAAAAGCGGCCTCTCTAGTCCTCATTGCTTAACCCTGTACAAACACGTTTATGCCTGCTACAATTTTTGTGTAAAAAATATGTGAAAAAAATGTGATCTTGCTTTTCAAGTGTCAGATGTTGAATTTGGTGAAAAAATTCGTAAAACATGCCAAAGGCCAAATAGCTAAAATGTACCTATTCGTCCAAGAATAATGTGTTTGTTAGAATAATATGTCTTGAGTAGCTACAAATAAAACTATTATAACATATTTCATTAAAACATAACCCTACTTTTTGTTTATCTCAATATCGCTTGTCTCTTAAAGTTTTAAATCGTTTTCCCCCAAATATTTTAAATCTTTTAAACCAAACCATGAATTATGTAACATTTAAACGTTAATTTTTTTTTTTAATTTTTACTTTTTATACACAAAATCAATAATAAATAAAACACCTATATATATATATATATATATATATATATATATATATATATATATATATATATATATATATATATATATATATATATATATATATATATATATATATATATATATATATATATATATATATATATATATATATTTATGTTATTATATATATATATATATATATATATATATATATATATATATATATATATATATATATATATATATATATTAATTATTCGCTTTTTCATGTGTTTTTCAAATAAAAAATACAATGATATCCATAAAACATGAGAAAAAAATTTATCTTTTTTTTTTATTTTTAAAGGTCAAGAAGTCACCTAAATTTTAATTTTTTAGAATTAATCTATATTTTTATCATAAATGCCCCATAAAAACAAAGATTTTTTATAGCCGAAAAAGGTGAAAAGCCCACTTCCAAATAATTACCATTTTTTAATCTCAAAAAAATTATTTATTTTATAACTTTTATTAAAATTCTCTAATATTTTACATAATCCATGGTTCCAACTATCTCTAAATCAAAGAACACACACAAATGTAAAAACATTCACCATTTTAATAAGAAACTGAAAAACCCATGCCTTTTTCCAGAGCAACTTAAAAAACAAACCAAAAACCAGGATGTTAGAGTAAATTTATTTAAACGAATCACTTACTGTTATTGGCCATTAAATTTTCTTGTAACTTATCCCGCTGATCTTCCAGTACTTCCCCCAGATACGCGGCCACCTTACGGGTGACCTGCTCGACGAAGCCGTCCAGTTTGCCAAGGTCATCGGAAAGTCCGACCAGTTGATCCAAAGTACCAACCTATAACAATAATAAGAATAATACAATTATGTTCTATATCAATTTTTAAATAAATTAAACAATAAAAAAACCCTTTACAGATCCCTGGAAAGGCCTCGAACTTCCACTTTGTTCATACTTACTTTAAGATCTGGAATGTGAAATTTATAATTGACACACAAAGAGTTTTGCTTGGACGTCAGATTGTTCATGGTTTCCCATGTTTGTTGGCAGGTTTTATCACCCGGCGCAGATATCAGCCAGTATTCGGTCATGTCTTCCTCGTCTTCACTTGTTTCCGGTACTAACTGATCAGTGTCTTTTGGTTTTCTGAAAAAAAAATGGAAATTTAATAAATTTGAATGACAGAAAAAAGTATTGGGACATTTGAACTACTTTAGTTCAGCACAGCATATTATCAATTATTAATAAGTCCCTTCTGGACACATCTTGAGGTTATTTGAAGTCTTCTTTGAAGACCCTCCTAACAAAACTGCAATCCCATTTACCTATTCTAATACTAAAAAAATTGTAGTTAAACAAAATTTAAAAAACATGCTTTTATAGCCAACCAAACTAATAAGTACAAAATAATTGTTAAGTATAAAGAGTTTGTGTTACAGTGATAGAAAATTCAATAATCAATGACTAATTAATTTGAAATAGGATTAATTAAGTTATTAAGTGTAATTTTAATCAAAAGCCATTATTTTTAGTATATCTTATGTTGGTCAATAAATCTTCCTTTCTGTTTATTGTTGTTAAATTAAGATTTGTTTTGATTTTAAGGTTCTCAATGAAATTTTTTAAATTTTTTTTTCAATTCAATTCAAATAACCTTTATTGACATAAGCAAAACCAATAACATACATAAAATGGCCATTGACCGAGGTCCTTCAGCCTAAGCTAATTAAAATTTTATTATAAGTATGTATATTTATGTTGGATACAAAAAATAATCTATACAATTTACAAAAAAAAAATATATAAATAAGCAATTCAAGGATTGTTGGTCTTCAAATATAGTATGTAAAGGATGTTTGTATGATTGTTGTCTTTTTGTTCCTCCATTCGTTTCAGGCGGAATTTTTGTATTAAATCCAAATTGTGTTGTTTTGATAGTTGGTAGAGAGGTTTTTAAGCACTGGAAAATTGGTTGTGTTTTCGTCATTTCATAAAGTAGGGTATTTTAAGGCTTATGGAGTATATTCCTGGGGTATCTTATTTTTGTAATTGTTCATAGCGATGTTGTTTCTGCCACTTCTAGAGTTTTTTTAGCATTATTATGTAGGTTAAGCATTACTGAGTGTCCATATTCTAGAAGAGGCCTACAGATTATCAATCATTATTGTGGGAGAATTATCTTTAATTTGGTGGTGGAATATAACAAATTGCGATTTGCTTGGGTTGGGCTTAAGTCTCCATTTTTTAAACCATACTGTTGTTTTGTTTATTAAATTTTGGAGTTTTTCTACAGCTTTTTTTTAAAGTTTTTTGATGAACAATTAAATTGGTGTCATTAGCAAACTGGAAATTATAAGATGTTGGGCTGATTTCTTCCTTGTTTATCTTGTCATAATTTATATATCATGACAGTAGATGTTCTAAAGTAAAGGTGATAGGGGAGAACTCTGAGGTACCCCTTGTTTTATTAAAATTTTTGTAGACATAACATTGCCAATTTTGATTTGTATTGTTCAATTTTCTGGATACTTTTTTATTAGAAATATTAAATGTCATCATATTTTAACTGCTTTAGTTTAAATAGCAATCCCTTATGCTAAACACTATCAAATGCTTTGTTGATATCCGGAAATAATGCTTCACTATGATTTTTAAGTAAGCGGGTAGTTTGGATATTTGATGCCATGATAGTTAAGGGGAGACTGATTGATGACTTGTCTGTAAACCCAAATTTATACTTGGGGATAGGTAGGTAGGTAGGTAGGTTTAAAGTGAGTGGGTATAACACCCTTCCACCGCGACCGATCGGTCTATTGTGGCTCACACCTTTTTATATTTCTCCCACCAGGTCCAGACTCCTAATAAATCTGATGATCCTGTTGGGAGAGAGATCTTTCACCTCCCCCTGCAACAAATACTTGGGGATTGTATGTCCTTCTTGAGTTACCAAAAAGTTTTTTTATTATTTTTAGATTAGGTAACAGCGTAATGGGTCTACAAATTGGTGGATGTGAATGGTCCGTGTTTGGTTTTGGTAATGGTACTGTACTTCCCTCCTTCCATTCTCCAGGAAAATAGTTAGAATTTAGGCAGAATTCATATATATGTATGATAAATAAGTGGACAGGTGGTTGTAGCCTTCTAATTATATTTTTTAAAATATTGTCATTGCCTGGTGCTGTGTTTTTTCCTTCATTAACTATGAAGAAGTAAGTGGTTTGGTCAATATGGTGATGCCTTTGGATAATATCATGACATTAAAATAGTTTGCATACCAGTCACTCACTACCCCAAAGTGGTATTCATCATAGTTTTTTTATTTAAAATTAGTTTAAAATTTTCTTTTAATATTCCTATAATTTTTTCTCAAAATCAAAAATTATTTTACATAAAACTTAGAAACGGTTCATTGTTTATCATAGATATATAAGCAAACGGAGATAAAACTGTTTACAATTAAAAGCAATCAAACATTGAAATAGTGTCTACCTCTCTAGACCACTTGATGGTCAAACGTGCTTGATACACATGCACCCTTGCCAATTGTCCTTTCTTGGCAAATTTTTAGGATATTGCTTTAATAATATTTCGTTTTTAAATTCTTAAAGAGATCATAGATCATAACATGTCGTTATGCAATAACTTAGTAGCAGCGACAGAAATATGTTTTTTAGTTGATTTTTATTTTGCTTTATTAATATTATTCTTAAAAATAATCATAACGGAATATTAACGGTCAAGATGGGCAACACTGCTTTTTGTAGTTTATTCATAATTTGCGTACGCTACGGTCACGAAGGTCGTCGGTCAGCTAGTGGTAAATTTTTTATTTGTGTTGTGAGGCGGTGTTGCATTTTGTTTAAACTAGCTCAGATACAGATTTGTGTTTTTAAAGTGCGGTTATAAGAATATTTTCTTAATATTTTATGTATTATTTTTAATAAACAGACTAGAAAATGGTTGTGAAGTGCCAGGTTTGTGGAAAGCTGGATTCTCGTAACAAAAATCTTTCGTTTCACAGGTAAGTTTAAACAGTTCTTTTATAAAACTACACTTCATTGACGTGCAATACCATTGCGAACAAATAATATTTTGTTGTTAATACCTTTTATGTTATATTTTTGTGCAGATTAACAACGATTGTTTACTTATTTTAGCATAAAATTTAATTATATAACTAACGAAAAAATTGTTTAATTATTTTATAATGGATTGAAAGTAACCAACAAGGTATAGTTTTTGTTATAAACTTTTTTATTACATTAATATAGCATATGAACGATTTTAATTATAAAATTTGTTTTAAGGTTTCCTGTTGACCCGGAGAGAAAAAAATTATGGTTTTCCCTACTTAGATTTGAAAAGAATATGCAGTTACCACAAATTGCCAAAATCTTTTAGACTATTTTGATCCTTGTGATATTATCACAAATAGAAATGCATAGTTAGTTAAATATTCTTGGATTAGTTAAGAATGCTTTAATATTGTTACTAAATACAATAAATTATATGCAAAAAAACAGTGAAATTTTTTCTCACCTTTTTTGTTTTCTCGTAATCAAAAAAACATTAAAAACATAGAAGTTAAAAATAATTATTTAATTTAGAAAAATGAAATTTATTTACAAGAAAGGGTCCTAAAAATAGATTTTTTATTTAAATCCAAATCCCAAATTTTGAATTTTCCTAAGCACTTCCAATTATATTTTGATATTCGTACTGAACTAAACATTTTTTGGTCTATTAATTTCCTCCTCTCACTTTTACAAAATGGTATTGCATACGTTTTTGATCTAATTAGTGGACTTTAAGGTTGGCTGTCAGATGATCTGTTATTCCTTTTTATGACATAAAAGTAAATCTATAAAAATCGGTGTGAATAGCGCTGAAGATAAAAACACGGGCAATTGCAATAAAGTTAAAAAATAGATTTAAGCTTTTTATTATGTATGGTTAACGGGTAACAATGCCAGTTTTCAGAAGTGTCGCTTTATATGATAAATAAAGTTTAATTATTGTATTGAACCAATAGGTTTTATTTACTTGCATGTTTCTCGAAACAGCCCAAAAAGTTGTCATGGCACTTTATTTGGACTGAGTCTCATAAAATAGCTATTTGTTAGATAATATACTAAAAAAATATATGTTAGTAACTTTCTATAGATTAATAGTTTTTGGAAACGTACTACGCCACTGGTGGCCCGCCACGTTTTGCGCTGCTAAACATTTGCGACGTTGCCTGCAGGGAATTTTTTTATCGGAAGTCCTTTTCTTACACATTATGAATGTCTGATACACAACAAAAGCCAATTTATGAATGAACGGTTATATCTCCCTTTGCTTATATATCTATGATTGTAATACATTTGACTTAATAATACAAATCATTTTTTTTAATGCATGTAAAAAAATGCTGTAGCGACATCTATGGTATCCTAATAGTACCATTTATTTGCTTTACATATACTTCAATGGTAAGGGTATTTTAAAAATTATACAGATAAAGAAGAATGACATTTATCGCTGTTTTGTGAATGATATACACTTAACCTGCAAATTAATATAGATATTTTTTTTCTTTCGATGATCTTAGTCCGGACATTAGAATGATGTTATGAAATAATTGTATTGTCATCGGCTCTTGACCCCTGTAAAGTCTTCAAGTTAATCAGACTTCTTAAATAGGTGAAAATTAGGCCTTTACATAAATACTTACTTACATACAATTCAAGCTAAGAAAAGCATGTCAAAAAACTCAAAAAATATTAACACATAAAAAGACTTATTACAACAAAATATGTAAACGTAATCTTACTTGGAGCCCTTAATACAAACCATCGCTAACAAACCTTATTATTAAATTAAAATTATTTTGTCACACATTAAGTCACATGACTATAATTTTAACAATGTAAATGCAGGATTCTCCACATCAACCACACACTGTTTTGCACAAAAATAGTCCCTTACTACTACTAGGAGCCCCATAATACAAAAAGCAATACCCACCCTAAAGGGGTAGCTGTTTATAAAGGATAAAACCATCGAACAAGTTCTGCAAAATACATGTTACTGACAAATACAAACACTTACAGTAAAAATAGCATAAAATAAACACAACGAAGAACTGTTTACCGAAATATGTGCCCTTTGGAAATAATTTAACGCCCCTAAGTGGGTCATTAAAGGGGTGACAAAGACCTTGGCACTCCAAACCGATCAAAATCGATAAATTTTTAATTAAAAACGCACACGTTTCGAGAGTTAGGTATTAACGATTCGAGCTATTTTTAATTGTAAGGGTGTTAGAGGAAGGATATAAGAGTTTTTTACCTATTTCGGGAGGATTTCACGAGAAAAACTCCAAAAATTCACCACTAAAACCACTCCCGCAGGGACAGCTGATCGTTATTTTCACGTGACTGTCAAGTTTTTGATTGGTCGATAGTAAAAATGGAAGTTTGACTAGTCTGTGACAGATGGTAGTGATGTATGAATTTGCTTTATCGAAATCCTTAATTGTGTAAATACTGTAAACAAATTTTGAGTATATACCTTCTAGAGGCAGCCTTGCAGCTTAGCAGTGCGAACAAAAATGCGAAAGAAAAAATAATAGGTTTTTAACCTTCCTCTTCTCAGTACAAAAAGAGCCAATCCAAACCGCCCCATTTCCAATGATTTTTAAAAGTCCTAGATCCCCAACGAATTTTCCCAAGGTTTCGCTCTTAAAAGTCGTGATTGATGTTAATTTAGTTCATAAAGTAATGCTTTAACGTTTTTAATGATTCTGAAAGCATTTTTTTAAATCACAATTAGCAGAAAGGTCAGAATCATGATTTTAAGTTGACCAGTTATTTAAATGAAACAAAAACAAGACCAAATTGGATCTAATAACTGTAACTTACTGATCTTTACCAGAGCTATCCCTTTTGCGGTTTTGTTTTTTTTCGTCCTCCTTTTTTTTGTCGTCTGAATTTCTACGACTTGATGTACATGGCTGCGTAGAGAGTGCAAAACCCTCTAAGGGATCTAACATTTCATAAAAACACCTTTTACAGCAAAATATGCCATTCATTTAAAATTTTTACCATTCATGACAAAACAATGACATTTTTCAAAAGGTAACCGCTTGACAAAGTCATTGATTTATTATTTACACAAGAAGTAAAAAGAATCCATCTTTAATTTAAAAAAAAATGAAAATTTTGAAATTGTTAGGGATGGGATGGGCCACGAATGTACCAAAATATTTATTTTGGTACGTTCGAGAGATGGTCACTAAAAGAATAGCAACGCTGTTGAAGCAGCCCCCTGTTCGAGCATATACTTTCTAGAAGCAGCCTTAACAGTGCGAGAGAAAAAAACACGATAAGTTTAGTAACTTTCTCTGGATGCTGATTGCTCATTGGTCGGCCGAAGGAGCCTACAAATCAGCACGCAGAGCAAGAAACGTACTATTTTTCTATGTACTAGACTTATTACCGCGTTTTTTCTCTCAGTCGTCTTTTCTTTAACTAGCCACAATCAATTATCATCAATGACACAAAACTTAATAATTTATTTATAGTGCAAGTATCAAAAATCAATAAATTTATTTATAAATTACACATTACAAGTATTATTTATTTCTTATCCTATTTTTTCCTAAACAGTTCCGGTAATAATATTCTTGATACTGGCATCAAATGACCTAAAACAAAAATCCAAAATAAGCTGCAAGCATAACATGCGAATTTCTTGCTTGTTAAAGAAAAAGTTTAAATTTGAAATCCTTGTCATAATCAAAACATTTATGAAGGTTTACTCAGTTTATTTTGTAAGAGGAATTGACTGATTTTATTTTGTAAGTAAACGACTATGGAAAACATTTTTCTTTTAAATTTGAAATAAATTACTTCATTATTGTCAGTACTAATTAAATAAAGCAACTTACTTTGATGTGATTGGTTCTCCGGGAATGTAAAATGGATTGCTAACCATATCCGCATACTCTGAATGGATTTTTCTAAACATCTAAAAATATAAATTTGATATTTATCATACCTAAAAGTTTTCTTGCATAAGATATGTCTGTATGTATATGAATATACAGGGTGGCCCACCACATTCGCCTCGGTTTTTCTACGAGAAATGAAAAGAGTTGGAAAAAAACTTTTAGCCAGTAAAATGAGTCTGTGGGAGCATATCTTAAAATTATTTTGAAATATACAGGGTACCCAAAAAGAAACATGTCGTTATATTTTTTCTTATGGAACACCCCATTTTTTTTTATTTTTAGATACTATAGACCAAATAAAGGTGAGTTATTGTTATAATTTCTATACCTAAAACTGACCGTTTCTGAGAAATTTAGAGAAATTAAAAATACAGACCATATTTTAAAAATTGTTTACACCCTGTACATATAAGGAGCTGCTCGTAATTAAATTTATTGCTTAGCTTAGGGGTTTAAGTTAACTATTACATAAAAGTTTTACCTCAATATTATACAGAGTGGTGAAAAAAATTGCCTCAAAGTTTGGACATACATTTTATTAAATAAGTTCCTAAAGTTAAATAGAACACCCTATATTTAGTGGCCTATTTTGACGCAGAACTAGATTCCCTTTAAAACTATATTAGGGTTTCCTATACCTATCTCTTTTACTTTTTATGCAAAAGAAGTTTTTATATTTGTCTTATGAATAATTTCTTTATCTTAAAAATGGAACACCCTGTACTGTAATTTAAAAACCTTTTTATTAAGGGCCACGTAGATTCGCTAAAAGCACAAGTTTAAATTTTTAAAAATAAGATGTATCTGAAGCAAAATGCAGGCAAAAGTAAAAACTCCAATTTATTGCCATTTCTAAAATATTAAAGCATTCTTTAAAATAAGGAGCAAAATATAGAAAAAGGTACACCTATCTTAATTTTTGTTGGAACGAAATATGTTAAAATGCCCTTGTTTCTTAGCAAATGTATTGGACTTTATGGTAAATTAAATCCCAAAATAATTTTATAATGGGGTCAATAAAAACATACATTTCAATATGACTATCACCAAAGGTGCGATTATATATTTTTTTTTCAATAATAGTAGGCTTTGACCTAGATGACGTCAATTATTATTTGCAAACAAAAATATTTGACAGTGACACTTGCTAATCAAACGAAGCTACGAGTAGTTTAAAATTATAATCGTTTTGAATGATTGTTACATTTAAATTAGTTAAAATAAGGAAGATGAAATGATTTTGGTAATCGGTGAGTGTCAAGAAATATGTTTATTTGCATCAAAAGTATATGCCCAAAGGTATTCTAACAGGCGTCATCCTATACAGTACAGAGTGTTCCAGTTTTAAGATAAAGAAATTATTCATAAGTCAAATATAAAAACGTCTTCTGCATAAAAAGCAGAAGAGATAGGTATAGGAAACCCTAATATAGTTTTAAAGGGAATCTAGTTCTGCGTCAAAATAGGCCACTAAATATAGGGTGTTCCATTTAACTTTAGGAAGTTATTTAATAAAATGTATGTCCAAACTTTGAGGCAATTTTTTTCACCACTCTGTATAATATTGAAGTAAAACTTTTATGTAATAGTTAACTGAAACCCTTAAGCTAAGCAGTAAATTTAATTACGTGCAGCTCCTTATATGTTACAGGGTGTAACCAATTTTTAAAATATGGTCTGTATTTTTTAATTTCTCTAAATTTCTCAGAAACGGTCAGTTTTAGGTATAGGAATTATAACAATTAACTCACCTTTATTTGGTCTATAGTATCTAAAAATAAAAAAAATATAGGGTGTTCCATAAGAAAAAATATAACTTTGATATGTATTTCTTTTTTGGGTCACCCTGTATATTTCAAAATAATTTTAAAATATGCTCCCCACAGACCAACATATGACTGTGCTAAAAGTTTTTTTTCCAACTCTTTTCATTTCTCGTAGAAAAACCGAGGCGAATGTGGTGGGCCACCCTGTATATTATTATTACATAAACAGTTTTGTGTAATAATATGTTCTTTATATTTTAACATCTAACCCCTTTTTTGACATTTCATAATTTTTTTTTTAATTTTTCCAACCATCATAACAGTAGTTAGGTGATGTGTCAAAATTTCTTTTATAGCAAAAACCATTGATGAAACCAAGGCCGCCGGTAGGGGGCTCAAGAAGGGTCCGTCGACCTCCTGGGTATTTCTACCAATAGGATCAGACTTCTAATGAATCCGATATCATATTGGGAAAGAGTTCTTATATCGCCGGTACACATATGTGCTCGTGTCGCTACCGGACACGAGCACATATGTGTTCTGGTGTCCCTGTCTCCTGGAAAGTATGACGAGCAGACGATTAATTAGATCCGTCATGCCCTCCTCTCCTGGTTTAGTGACGTGGGTAGCTACCATTGTAACAGGAACCAGATGTTTCTTTTGAGGCCGTATCTCCGGCCTCTCCCTATGAAAACAGTCCTATCAGCTTTCTGTTTAAAGCCAGAGAACCCTTTTCCTTATAAAAGGGGTTTTGTCCGCCTTCTGTTTGGATTCAGGGAACCCTTTCTAAGCACCTGTTTGTTTGGGGTGGATTAGCCCTTCCCCGTGAAACAGGCGCATGTGACTTCAGGGGCTCCTTTCGAAACGGATTCACCCGTTTCGGTCGGCGCACCTTTGTCTGCTTGTGACCTTGGGTGGCACCTCTCGAAACGGATTTATCCGTTTCAGTCAGCGCACCATTGTCACTTTTTTCCTATTAAAGCTGTTCTGCCGCTCTCTGTTTGGAGCTAGGGAAGTAATAGTCCGCCACGGCAGAGCCCCGCATTACCACAGTAACTAGATAATCGAGAGGTCGCCCTGTATCTCAGAGGCACCGTTGGAGACACCTGTTTAAGGCACAGGATGTCATTCATTCATCAGCACGCTATGCTAACACCTTGAGTTAAGCCTTGTGTTGTCTTAGCTTCGGATCCCGTTCCATACGCTAGCCAAAAGAGTTGCCGATAACCAGCAACTCCAGCGCTTGTTCCAAAAGATCCCACTGGGCCCAACCACGACAACGACGTGCGAACACAGCGGTGGGTTGCCTCTGTGGTAGCTCCATTTCTGTTAAACCCCCCTTTTTTTATGTCAACCACAAATAAAATACATTGCTAAAATAAGAGGCCAGTCCACAACCTTTAAAACGTCAAAGATATAATAAATGTCCTAAAAATACTTACAGATCTTATTTCATTGTCTCTGAGAGCCATATTTGTGGAATCAACTACTATTACAAATTTAACTTTTGTGTTTGTTACATATCCATAACTGTTTAAATTAAAGTCAAGGAAAAAATAATATAATAGACAGTGATGCAGCGCAAAAAAAATGCGGCATACTATTTGACATAAAAGTGTGTGTAGAATTCTAATGATCCCATACTACATAAATACTCTTATTTACAAATAGCAGTCCAATAGCCCTTGTAATAAATAGTTAAACGTTTTTGTGCGCATGCCCCAACGTATGCCATGTTTTTCGGGCACTTTATTTACAAATGTATGAGCAGTGCATATGTTTATAAAAAAATTGCAATAAAACAAGTAATAATAATTACTATTTTATAAGCAGTTCAATTCAAACTATTGTGCATACAGAATCAAACAAAAATACAAATATTCTAATTAAAATACAGGGTGGCCGTCCATATTTTGACCCATTTTGATCGCGAATAACTTTTGAACAAATAAAGATATCAAGATGCGGTTTTCGCAAATATACTTATATTTCTTTAAAGTTTATTCTCGTATCTTTACCATTTTTATGTGACATTCCATTAGCTCAAAAACAAAATGGCCGATTTTCCGATATAGGACAACTTTGTTATTTTAAATGGAACACCCTGTATATGTTTCAATATTTTTAAAATTTAATCTTTCCCCTTTAAAAAAATGTAACACAAGCTATGGTTATCTTAAAAAATAACGCATTTATTGACATCCAAAGAATTGACTGTATGTCGAATAGGAATATTATTTTAAAAGGATTTTTTGAAAAGTCGACTGTGGAAACAAAGTTATCTCGTTTCCATAACAGGAACAAGCCTCATTGTCAGCCATTGACAAGTTATTTTAATTAGGAAGCGCAAAATGTTCTCGTTAAGCGAAAAAGGAAAATGTGTTATTATGTTTGCCGAAACCAAATCAGTAAAAGAAACCTAGCGAAGATTTAAAAACATGTTTAATAAAGCTCCACCCACAAAAAAGTCAATTAAAATCTGGTACAGAAAATTCTGGAGTACAGGATCTTTAGTCCGTAAAAAGAAATTAGTAAACAATGAGAATTTGCTAAATAAAACGTTACAAATTCTGGAGATAACTCAGGAAGATCCAACATTGTCAACAAGAAAAATCTCAAGTTCAGTCCATATTCCTAAAACTACAGTACAAGAAATCATGAAAAAAGAACTTAAATTAAAGCCATACAAAATTCAAATGTTACAAGAAATAAAAGAAACTGATTTTCGACAAGGGTGGAATTTTGCCAGAGAATTCAAAATTTAGTAAGGAACAATATACATTTTTTGGATAGACTAATAATGTCAGACGAAGCCACATTTCACCTCAATGGAAAAGTAAATAAGCATAACTGCAGGTTTTGGGCAACAGAAAATCCTCGACAATATAACGAACACGTTAGAGATTCGCCAAAAGTCACAGTCTGGTGTGGTATGTCAAAGCAAAAAATTTATGGGCCATTTTTTTTCATGAACCAACTGTAACCTCTTGGACTTACGTTGATATGCTGGAAATATTTTTTTATCCCCAATTGCAAGAAGAAAATCTATTGAATTTCGTCTATTTTCAACAAGATGGGGCTACACCACATTATGCTAACATTACCAAGGATTCACTGACCAACGTTTTTGGAAACCGGTGGATTGGAAGAGGAGGCCCCATTTCCTGGCCACCTCGTTCACCAGATTTGACTGTTCCAGATTTTTTTCTGTGGGGATATGTGAAAGAGAGGTGTTATAGTCCACTTCCCCAAAATTTAGAGCAATTAAAAATTAATATCCGAAACATAATAGAAAATATTCCTGAAGAATTTTTAGTCAATAGTTTTAATAAGTTTTTTTCGAATTTAAATAAGTGCGTCGAAGTCGGCGGAAGGCATTTTCAACATTTACAGTAGTTTTTTAAAAAGTAATGTAACCTTATTGTAACTATTATTTTGTGAATAACCTAAAGCTTTGGCGATCCTTTTTTTGTAACATATGAAGCAAATTTTAATTGTTAAATAATATTGTTGGTCGACATGCAGTCAATTTTTCGAAGGTCAATAAATACGTTGTTTTTTGAGATAACCATAGCTTGTGTTACATTTTTTAAAGGGAAAAGATTAAATTTTGAAAATATAGAAACATATACAGGGTGTTCCATTTAAAATAACATAGTTGTCCTATAATGGAAAATCGGCCGTTTTGTTTTTGAGCTAATGGAATGTCACAATAAAATCGTGAAGGTACGAGAATAAACTTTAAAGAAATATAAGTGCATCTGCAAAAACCGCATCTTGATACCTTTATTTGTTCCAAAGTTATTCTCGATTAAAATGGGTCAAAATATGGCCGGCCACCCTGTATATAATGTTATCTATAAGAAAAGGGGCTAAAAACCTTGTTGTTGTGGATTATTCTGCAGTGATACCCTCAGGAGAATTTATATTATTTTATTAGTTATCCAAAGTCTTGTTTTGAATATCGCCGAAAACTCATTAAAATAAATAAGCGAAAGCACTTAAAAACTTGTCCCAAATGTGCTAAATGCGATTTGTGTGTAAAGCGGTGTGGACGACCATCACGATTACAAGTAATTGATAATGTGAATAAAAACATATATTTGTTCACTTTATTTTAAAGGAGAATGTGGTCCAACAACCGAATAGCCAGACCCCATCAGATGTGTAAAAAAGACTAGGTAATTTATTTAATTAATTATAAATATAATAATTCGCGACATAACCTCAAATAATAAATTCTGTCGTTGGTAAAAGTTACTAGAACTTTGCTAAATACATATAGATAAAGGAATTATTTTTTCTTTTTTGTAATTACTTTTAGTTAATACCATGACAAGTAGAATACAGTTCTACTTGACATCTAAATTATTATTATCCTAACCTCTCAACTAGTTCGGCTTTATTTCCTGCTTGAAGACTACCATGGCACTTTAACCATCGTCGTAACTGAACACAATTGTGGGCTTCTACGGTAGGATTTTTAAAAATCAAAATTTTCCCATTTATGTCACTCATGGGGGTGATTTTAATGGGGTCCAACTACCCTCACACGATTTTTGACCGCGGATCCGTAATCAGCGACCCCGAAAACCCCTGAGAGACAATTTTCGAGGTGAAATTTTAAATTATAAAAATTTTTCATTGGTTTTACTATTGGAGATTATTTGTGAGTGGGAAAACTACCCTAATTTTTTCATTTTTCATTGCAAGGCAGATGTTAGTGGGGATAAATGTTTCTGAGGGTTTACAGAATACATACAAACAAAAATTTTTAAAATCGGAGCTGTTTATCAACTTCTCCACATTTTACAGTAATTTCCGGGTTATTTACTGGGCTAGATGGCTGTAGTTGGCGTAAGTAGTAACATTCGGGTCTGTGACGTTTTTGGTCCTATATTGTTTACATAAGCAAATAAATAGTTTTGTTATTTAAAAAATTAATAATGTGGAAAACAAAGGATACATTTTACAAGTTTCTAATGCATATAATAGCCCTAAGTAGAGTTCCCTCATTTCGCTAGCTGATTTATTAGCTGGATTTAATTTTTCTTCTATTATATCCAGTGATGATAAAACTTTATATTGGAAGTTCAGTTCCTCATCTGGATTCACACAACAAAAGAATTTCGGAGAATTCTAAAAAATACATATAAAGGCAAGATTAATGTACACGTCGTTGATATGTTCTGTTTTATTGTTTTACGGTTCTAAAAATTGTAGTACTTTTTTATGAACCCGTTGAAAGAAAAAAAAGGTGTTAAATAAATATAAAAACAGGTTTTTTAAAGGTGTTTATAAAACATTTTGTGCCACTTTAGTGTTAAAATCAAGAATTGTGTGGAAAAAGAAGGGGGAATATAGTGAACATGGGGTTAGTTTGATGATGGATATCTCGAACACAAAACGTTTTCGACTAAAAATTCTTTCAAATTCGTGATTAGCTCCCAAAAAAAAACCGTATACCACAATTGGTCAAAATCGGCTTTGCGCAACTTTCGTGGCAATTACTAAAATTTGTTTTTAACGAGAGCACAGCAAGTTTGTTAAAATAATTTAAATTTATTGTTTATTAAAGAAAATAAAGTAGGCCTACCCGCTTAGATAAGTTGTTTATCTAAATAGCTCTGATAATTTATTATTAATATGTTTTTAGTACTTAACTTTAAATTATTGTCCAGTTTAAATAAGTTTCTACAACACAAAACTGGTAAGAGTAAGTTTTTTCATATCGTTGTATAGTACGTATACATTAAAAAAATAAGTAAAAATAGGTAGAAAATCAATTGTAAAGCATTAAATTTTTGTTTTTTTTTCTCAAAAATATCAAAAAATATGAAATATCGACAAAGAATATATCGATAAGTTCCCAGCTCCAAAATAAGTCTGGCAACACTGGATCGAAGCTACAAATAGGAAAACATCTGTGAGCTTTCAAACATGTCAGTGTCAAAATATTGATCGTCCATTATTAAAAGTACGTGTCAAAAACATAAACAACTAAATTTAATCACCAAAATTTTTAAATAGTGAAAATCCTAATAAAAAATATGGTAAATATGTGTACTTACATCTTTTCCTACAATTGCAGCACATACTGCCATTTTTATTTAAGGAATACAGTAAGAAAATCGGTGTTTTCCTTATTAAAAAAGAAACACCTTTATTTTTAGGAAATGTTTTAAAACAGAAATCTACATGGGCTTCCAAACAAATGATTTGCGACATCTACTATAGAGAAGCTAAACTATCCAGTGGTGGCAATATTTGTAAAGTAGTTCAAAAGTAGCCAGTGGTTAAAGTATGTAATACGGCGGGACAAAACTACAAAAATAAGTTAGAGTCTTCTCCGTCCCCCGAATATCAGATATGGCCGAGAATAATGATCAGAATCTTCGATCTGTACACAGTAACCACAAATGTTACGTCCGTTTTATAAACACGACAGAGAGGACGATTGAAGTTATGTGGATTAACTTCACTGGTCAGTATATTCGATACCGAATACTTGAAAAGTCTGACTATATTGATGTTAATACTTACAAGACACACCCTTGGATCGCCAAAGATTTTTTGACCAAAGATGTCTTGCATATTGATGGTAAATTTATTTATCATCCCAAAACAACGAGGGAATACATACAAGAAAGGTGAAGATTTGATTTAGTTTAGATATTTTGTGATGCTTTAGCAGTAGCTCTAGGATTTTTAAATGTTTTTTATCTAAAAAGTGAGAAATGGGACCCAAACCCAATAATATTTGTATTTTTATATGTAAAAAAAAATTAACAAAACTATCTAAGGATTTTAAGACAGATAAGTTGATACAACTGAAAGGCGCCAAATTTAAATTGTTTTTACCAGCATTAAATGTAAATAAAAATATCTTTAATTAGAGAAATTAAAAAATTCTATAAAAAAGCATTTAATAAAAGTAAAAGAAATATTTAGTCTTTTATAAAAGGTGCATTATGGTGACTGTGTAACTCATGCACTTATATTTCATGCTGTTGCTCTGTGTCCCATTACTTTTGGGACACCCTGTATACAGCCTTGCCTGTACCGATTGGTTTATATTGTTATAAAAATAATTTTAATATAAATATAAATGTCTGTATTCTTATAAGCGATACACCCTTAATCACATTTTTTTATAGGTTTCCAGAACGAAACATTCCTGAAAACCATGAGGCTCGCGTACGGGCGTACATATCTCTCCCTGTCTACAGTCTACGTTACGCGAGTCTACTAATTTTAAGAAATAGAATTTTGAAAGAAGAAGATGTAGACCAGCTGTGTTTGCCAAAGAACCTTAGCGACGATTTAAAGAGAGTGGTGGCGAAACGAAATAGAGAATGCTCTTTACAAGCATTAAGTAGACAGTTATGATCTTTTATGGACTTTTTGGACGATCCGTTTTGGGATATAGACTTTGACACTTTACTTATTTAAGGACGAATCTCGAGTTATAAAAAGCTTTTTTTATTTCTTTACTGCAAGTTAACTAAGAATGCATTTATCTTCATAAAGATGGCGTACAGGGCTTTATTTTTGAACTTCCTTGTACTTTTTTAAAAAACGAATATAGCCATTTCGTGTATTTTTTCCGTAGAATTCAGTAATCTAATCAAAAAAACATTTGAAACAAAAACAAAAGAGTTACAGCAAGAGGGACGTATTTTTTAAATAGAATACCCCGTATATTTCTCTATCAATAGATAGAGATTTTCACGAGGAATTCGGTAGGGTTGCTGGGTTTATTTTCTGCGGTTATGCTGCAATTGTCTAAAAACTGCATAATACTAATAATAATAATAATAATATCCTTTATTTCCAACAAAATCATTTACAATGACAAAGAAACGTCAAACAATATATTTAAAATACATACAATTACCTAACATATTAAAATCATAAAAAGTATAAATACAATTAATTAAAACCAATTAAATCTGTGTGCACAATAACAATCAAGATGAAACACTCTTACATGTACATAAAAAACAATTTAATTAATAATCAAAGTTGAAAGAGTAGAAACATTTACTCTGCAAAAACTGCATCACAGCCTTTCGAAATTTATCCTTGTTCTCTATTTCACTCAAGTTAGATGGCAAAGATTTATAAGCCTTGACATCACGATAATAGCGTCCCCCCTCAAAAACGTTGAGTTATGAGAAGGAATACTATGACCACCCCTGCCTCTAGTGACAATTGTCATGGGGTTGGAGTAAAAATCAGAGTTTACACTGAATAAATAAGGATTTTTTAACAAACATTACTAAGGCTAAGAAATAAGGACTAGGAACAGTTAAAAAAAACCTAGACTATTAAAATGCGGTTTACAAGAGGATCGAGGATGAATTTTAAGTATGCATCTGATAATACGCTTTTGAGTTTTAAAGATATTGATCGCATGTGTGGAAGATCCCCAAAACAGAATCCCATAACTTATAAGGGACTGAACACAAGCAAAATAGAAACTACGAATACTGTCTACAAAAAATGAATCTCTCAATCTTCGTATCAATGCACACATACTGTTCAATTTAGATTGCAGGGAGTGTATATGGTCTTTCCAACTTAAGTTTGAATCAATTATAACTCCTAGAAATTTAATGTTGTTGACTACTGGGATGGATTTACCATTCATCTTAGCATAAAGGGAATGACTTCGTGTTAACGACTTTTCAAATGTTATTAGTCCAGTCTTATCTGCGTTTAATCTTAAATAATTTTGTTGGCACCAATTCCTCATCTGCTCTGCTGCACCCGAACACGCCCCAGATAGGGTCCCCAAGCACCGCTCGCCAATACAACCGATGTATCATCAGCATACTGACACACATGACCCGAGGTAAACACCCCAGAAAACTGTTCACATAAAGCAGGAACAAAATTGGGCCCAGTATTGAGCCTTGAGGAACACCCTGCTTTACCTCGTATCCCAGAGAACCACTGCTTCCCATTACTTGTAACACATACTGATTGCTTTCTTTCTGCAAGATATGATTTTATTAATAAAGCACTTGCACCCCTCAGCCCATAACCCTCCAGTTTATCCATCATTAGTTGATGGTCAATAGTGTCGAATGCTCTTGAAAGATCAAAATACAGACCTGCTACCTTGTCATTATTATCCACTTTTCTCATTAAGTAACAAATAGTTTTAAAAATTGCTAGTTGTGTAGAGCTTTTTGGTACAAATCCATGAGGATAGTTTCACCTGAAAAAAACCTGGCTGCCACAGGTCACAGGTGCTTATTTGTCAAAGTCAAGAATTTTAAAAATACGTTTATCACTTTTTGGAGTAGTTTTATGATGAGGTTTTTATCAGAAGAACGGCTTTAAATTATATTATATGCTAAAAATGATATGATATATCTAATTCTAAACCAAACAGCAAAATTACAATAAACGGAAAAAATTAAAATACAATACGAGGTAAAATATGGTGGTAATAAGAACACTTTTAACAAAAAATTATAATATTACTAATAATTTAAATGTTCTATATGACCCCCGTTATTTTCGAAACATGATCTATATATAACCCCTCCTTAGCCTTTCTAAGCTCGCCGATATTATTTAAGGTTCTTGGTTAAGACGATTAATTTCATTTAAAAATGTTTTTCTCATTTCTTCCGTTTTGGTTTCCCCATTTTGGTAAACGACATTCTCCAAGTGACCCCATAGAAAAGTGTCCAAAATTGTTTATCTGGACTATTAGGTGGCCATCAAATAGTGCCATAACGTCCAATCCACTGATTGTATCGGCGATTGAGATACTGCACAACTTGACGAACAGCATGGGGCGCGCCCGTCTTGTTGCCAAATTATCTTGCGATACGTTTTCTAAAATGCCCCAATATCGTTTCAAGAAGATTGAGATATCTTTCTTAGTTAAGGATCACTTATAGAATATTGGCCCGAAAACATTGTGCCCCACCCAGACATGAAGAAACCTCCCTTGGTATTTAATCCTTAAAATTTTCCCTGGGATTTTGTTTCCCAGCTGGCGTATGCCGTCGGTTTAAAAAATTCCCCGATGTGTGAACGTAGCTTCATCCGTCCAAAGAATCGTTTGAAACAGGGTAGGATCGTTATCTTGTTCATGGATTATGAATGATGTTTAGAAAAATGTGTTTGAAGGATTTTTCTGCATGCAAAAAATTACATGAAAATAAAAAATCAGATTCTATTTAAAAAAAAATACAAAAAGAAAAATTTTGTTGGATTTTACATTCAATTTATCCTGCGGTTTTCACATAGAAAAAAGGAAAGAAATCCTATAAACTTACAGGCTATTTATGAATCAACCCACCTTTTAACTAAGACATTTTTATTACCTAACGCGGGTAAACAACGAACATGCAACCCTTCGTTTTAAGTGGAAAAAAATTTTTTTTTTTTAAATATTTTAATTTTGCCCCGTACTCATCTTCTTAAATTTCGATTTTAGTTCAGTACTTTTTAGTGTTTCAATATAAATTAAATTATTTGAACCCTCCCCGGTTTTCTGCCTCTACGGATTTTTTTTAAGTCTTCAGGGGAAAAAGGCTAATTGCAGCAGAACCGCAGGAAATAAACCCAGCAACCCGTATATTCCCAAAATTCCTCGTGAAAACTCATTATTGATATAATACGGGGTTTTCCCCTTTAAAAAATTCGTCACTGTGCTGAAATTTTTTGTTTTTGTTTAAAATGTTTTTCTGATTAGATTATTAAAATTTAGGGAAAAAATCCCGAAATGGCTATATTCGTTTTTTAAAAAAATACAGGAAAGTTCAAAAATAAAGCCCTGTTTACTTTAAAATAAATAACTCAGTACAAGTATAGGAAAGACACATAACCTTCCTTATTTTTGTGTAAAACCGGCTTCTAAAACTGATTGTTTGTTGAAGGTTGTCACATGTCATAGGTTCTCAAATTTCTAAAAATAAACGGTTGGAGTTACATCATTAACCGAAACGTTGTGTATCAATTAATAAACCTAAAAACTGCCATAAAGTAATTAAAATCACTGAATATGTTCAGCCTTCATTTTATGACATCCTTAATACTTCCTATAGGTCAGTGAAAGTCGGATATAACGACGGCGAAGGGACTACTGAACATGGGTCGTTATAAACGGCCGTCGTTATTAAAGGACCTATATACACTACGTCTTTTTTTCAAATAAAACTATCTACATAATTATGTATGTTATAAATATTTTTTAATTTTACAAAACCCTGAAAATACATATATACATACAAAACAAAAAACCAAAAATGAAAATCCAATATAAAAACTAAATCTACACTGATACAGGTAACGTAAGGTAAACCTACATAGTACATAAAATACATACATATTAAAAAAAAATAAATTATTTTAGTAAAAAATCTGTAATCTTTGTTTGTTTTTTGCACAGCGAGTTAAAGTAAATTGATTCAATTTTTTTCTCAATGAAACTGGTTGTGTCTAAAAGTTTTTTGTCACTCGCATTATTGTATAGTACAAAACTGTTTAGGGTCTTCACTGCTTGTAAAGCTTCTTCAATAGATGGTGGATTAAATTCTTTTTCGTCCTCAGACCTGTCGTGTTTACCTTGATCTTGTAAGCACCTCCGCTGCAATTTGCTCGTCACCCAAAGTACTGTTTGTTTCTAAGTGACTATCAGAATCTATGAAATCGGTCCATAATTCATCGGTTAATTTAAAGTTTTCTTTAATTACAGCTAGAGGCACATAATCTTCTGTATCAAAGTCATTAGTCATTCTTCTTGCCAACTCGGCTAAAGGAATGTCGTCTTCAGGTCGCAGTTTCCAGTGTCTGTTCTAGGAATCCGGCATGTTAAAGCAATTAATGATTGTTTGTTGTGATATCGCCAGGCTTTGAGATCATCGATATTGCGTCCAAAATATTAATGAAGACTCCTTAGATAACTGATTGTTTTTACTAATATTCATTAATTGAACTTCTATAATGACTTTCAGATCTTATGATACCTTTTGGTCAACTGCTGAACACTGATGTGTAATAGGGAAGAATTGAGGTTGATATTTTTAAATTTGACACTTGGTGCGCTGGGCATTATCTACTAGAGTAAGATTTTATTTTTTCTTCATTAGCTCAGAGTCCCAATCTCCAAGACCTTAATAAACAGGTCTGAAGTCATCCAGGCTTTTTATTAGACATGTAGGTAACAGGTAATGACTACGTTTTTCTGATCCAGACATATTGGCAGCAACAAAAAGAGTAATTCTCTCTTTGGGCATTTTCCCTCCCGTGCACTTTTCGCCTTTAAATTTCATTTTTATGTCTGGAAGCTTTTTGTAGAACAGACCTGTCTCATCTGCTTTAAAAATCTGGTCACTTGTATACCCTTTTCCTATTTCAGGCCATACAGTTTTAAGCCAGTTTTCTGTCACTCCAGGAGGTACACTAGCAGATTCACCACTTATTTTTCTATAAACAATATTATGCCTTTTCGAAAACGTTTTATCCAACTTTCTGTGCAGGTATTCCGGTCCTTATTCAGTAGTCTGCCGAAATGTTTGCTTGCCTGTAGTATAGACCACTAATTGGCGATCCTCTACTTCTTTCAACTTTAAACCAAATTAAATAATGCTTCATCTATATCTACATGACTGGATAACCTAAGTTTTTTTTGGTAGCAAAAATTTTCATTAAATGCATTTTTTATTGCATTCTGGTTCTTCCAAAAATTTTAGAAACAGGAATGCGTTACCTAACTCCTTTGCAATAGCAATATTGGGTTCCCCTTTCCAAGTCTGCAAATTATTAGGCATTAATGAACAAAACTTTTCTTTTTTTGAATTTTTTTTAACACTACGTACGCTACTACCATACTTTGCACAAAATCCTACTAAAAAAAAAGTAAACAAAAAAAAGATTTATGAGATCGACAAACATTTTTTTTGGGCCTCCGCTGGGTGGGATTTCTAAAATTGAAGTTTTTGGGTTACAAATGATTGTTGTGAATTACACGCGTTCGGTCTTTTCCGGCCTTCCACATGAAAAAAGCATAAGGACGCAAAAAAAGCGACTTGGTAAATTAAACCGCGAAGGCAACTTTTAGACTTGGCTACATAAAAACCAACCAAACTTTCCCAGTTTTCGTCGAATAAGCGTTTGTTTTTATAACCGACGTCGTTATTCCGACTTTTTTTACGTTTTTTTTTTTTTGGTTTTTTTTGCACCTTTATATTCACTAAATTTTTTTACATTTTTGCTTTTTTTTTGTAAATTGTAAAAAAAATTTAGTGAAAATGAAAAAAACCCAAACAACCCCCAAAAAAAATTTTTTAAAAAAAGTTGTTTTTAGTTGTACTTCCCCCAAGAGAACATGCAAATTTTAAAAATTTAAAAACGTCCCCTTTATTTTAGCTTTAAACATATTGACCTTGCATTATCAATCAATTTTAAGTTTTAAAAAATTTTAAAAAATATAACTTTATAAGGGCACGGTAGGGGGCGATACCAAGTTCCGCCCTAAGCACGAAGGGTTTTTAAACACGAAATGCAGCGTCTCTATCATAACTTCGTTACCGTTTCAAAAAGATATGAGATTTGGTATGAAAACCAGTGGCGGCTCTGAGATTTATTTTTGGGGGGGCACAAAATATAATAGAAAAAGTGATGATATTCCCTTTTAAAATGAAAAGTCCATTTTCTGCCCTTTTATTGAAACGAATCGTCATTTTAAATGTTATCAAATTTGGTAAAATTAAATTTTTTTTTCAAAAAAAACAGCTAGGGCATTAAGCCTGTTTGTGCACGGCTTTCTAAAAGTTATGCGATTTAAGGGAAAAAAACATTTTTCGCATTCACTTGTTGACATTGGTGTTGTACAAATAATATCTTGAGTTTTTTTAAATTTCTGAAAACACAGTTTTGATTATTGTCGGATAAAACATTAAAAGGGGCAAAACCCTCTCTCCTGCACATCGTCCCCTCGTAAATTTTAGTCATTTTTTTTTACCACTGTCAAGCATGGGGATTTCACTGTTAAATCAAAATGTTCTTAAAACACCTTGTCTTTTAAAATTTTTGAAAAAAAAGTTGCTGCACTTAAATGGTCTTTAAAATCAAATCGGCCCTTTAAATTTTAGTTAAAATATTGTCAAACCTTCGAAATGACATGTCGCGATTCACCAGCAGACGCGTGCTTCTGTCTTTTTCTGGGGTTCTTCTTCCTTCAGGTTCAGGTGACGATTTGATCAATGCGGATAATTTGTTTCTCAAACTGTTCAATTGCATTTTGAATTTGTACGCTGTCAATACCTCTGGTTTTGCTTGATTAAAAAAAATTTCAACATGGGGCATAATGAAATGAAAGAATTTTAACCAGTAAAGAACTTTTGACCATTTAGAAGGGTTAAAAGTCCGTTTGCTTCACCAAGTGTTTTAATTCCGTACTATCATTATCTAAAATTTGTTCCAAGCACTCCCCTTTAAAGAATCTTTTTATTCAAATAAAGTATTAACAGTCCTACTTTAAAATTCCCGCGTGTAGGGGCAGCACGGGTAATCTTCGTTTAACACTCATCAAGCACTGCTGTGCGTTTTTTGTCGAGAAGAAGCTTGAAAATTATTGCAATAAAAAAATATTTTAACTTTTTGGGCATTGTGCTGCCTTTTCCATTAATGTTTAATTGAGGCATAGCAAAAAGAATAAAATGAGCATTTTGAAAAGACTTTAAGGATCGCTTAACGCCATTGTTTTTACCGCCCATCACGCAGCGCCGTCAACTTTGAGCTATCAGGTTTTTCTTTAAGGGAACCCTTTGAATGACATCAAGTTCAGCCAAAAACGGGTTTTTTACAAACCCTCAGCCGAGTAGCCAGCCGGTTTAATAAAAGCCCAAAAAAGTTCATATACTTGGTTTTTTCAATGACATATCGAATTATAATAACCATTTGTTTCTGATTAAAGCATCGGTTTGTCAGCTTCTAAAGCCACAAAGTTTAATTTATTTTTTAATAATTGATTGATAAATTAACATAGTCCACAACCATTTTGTATGGTTTTTGAAGTACCCTTTAAAAAATTTCGATTCTTTTATATGTATACCAAGGATGGAGTCTAATTCAGCAGCAAAGTTATTAACCCACATAAATACCGGGGTTATTCGAAGATTGTTTCTCGTCATGTCCTCTAAGCGCAATTCAAATACACCACAAAACTTTACAAATCAGTTTTGCAAAATATGTCTATGTAATTTTTCCCGCACGTATCCACTGTCTAATTTTCCCCGTATGTTTGTTTTCCCAAAAACTAAAGTCCATGTATTTTAAGGGGGGAAACCAATTTTCTGTTTTTTTGCTCTTTGCTATATGTTTTAAATCATCCACACCGTTTCGAGTCCAAGCTGTAATTTCGTTTTAAACAATATACAAAAAAAAAACAATTTATTTGTGCCGGGGACAACCAAAATCCACTTATATTTATCGTAAATTTTTTTGTTAACACTCTATTTTGAACTTGAATAAACTTTATATCTAAATAGAGTAGATCGACCAATCTGTTTAACTAAAACTTTCTGTTCAAACGTCGGGACCGTTCTCTGGGTAAACCCGAATTTATTTCGGATTCCATTATCAGAAATATTAAACATTCACCAATAATTAAACTTCATAAAATTTATCATGCATTTCCCGGCAAACCACAAACAAAAAAAACCGTTTTAGGGGAGTTGGACTGTTGGAGACAGCAAATTTTGCCCATCATTCCAAAAATTGCGAACGCCGAGGATGTGCGATTTGGATTATGGGCTCGAAAGAGCAAAATTCGAGTTTCCCCCGGGAAATTATTTTGAGCTTAATGCCGATCCTCGAGGTGTCGTGGGGGAAGAACTTTATATACCATGGCAATAGACATAAACTGAATGAAAAAAATTTTAAAAAAAAATATTAGATTTAGAATTAAAAAATTTTTTTAAAGAGGGGGGCAGTAAGGGGGGGCACTTCCCCCCGTGCCCCAAGACCGGCCGCCACTGGTAAATTAATAAATATTATTACCTGTAAAGAAAATGGGAAAGTTAGAAAAGTGGTTTCTGAAATATTTTTTGAAAATCCCATTTTACTACCGTCCCATTGATTCCCTCACTTATTTATTTATTCATTGATTATAAAAAGAGTTCCCGGGGAAAAGAAACTTGAAATTTGGCATGTAAGTGGTTTTATTAGGACACAAGTAAAAAAAATCTAAAAAATGAAATTTTTTTAAAACCCCGAAAGAGGGGTTAATATCGAAAAGGAATTAATTTAGAAGTTTGCAATCGATTAAACCTAACTTTCCAAAAAAATTTCCCGAGTTTCAAACGCAAGCAGAATTTTATTCAATAAACAAAAAAAAAACCAAAATTTTCCTATAAGACCCCAAAGAAACAGATTTGATTTAAGGGAATTAAAAAAGAAATTTTCGTACTTCCTGATCAGTCTAAATAGGCTACCACAGAACAATGTTCCAGATAAAAGGCAAAATTCCCCCTTTTTCCCTTTTTCCCTTTCATTTAATCAGAGAAAAAGAGAAGTTTTTTTTTTTTTCCAATTTTTCGACTTGACATGTTTTTTTCGATCTGTCTGTATCAATAAAAGTTCGTTCTTTATTTTTGCAGACAGTTTTTTCATGAATACAACCAGGTCGGTAAAAAAAATTGCCAACCAAAAAAAAAGTAAAACAAAATTAAACCCATATTTTTGGGTAGGAACTTGGTCCTTATTTTACATAAGTGTTTTTGTTGGGATACTTTTATCAATGCATTCAAACTCAAAACAACAAATACCGCAGTCCACCAAAAATCTGTGTAGGCTTTATTTTTAACATCCTTTATATAGTTTTGTTGTTTTTTTTTGCTCTCTAGAGTTTATCTTTCGTGTTTAGAATTATAATTTTCGCAACTAATGCTGATAGAGATTGATCAATGAATGACATGATTTTTTTATTCCGCAGATTTTTGATGATATCATGGGTGCATTAACCTTTTATCATTACTAAAAAATATTAAACGTGTTACACTGGATATTTTGGGGAAAAAGTTTTTGAAACACAGCAATCACACAGTTCTTTTGAATAGTGTTGTGGGTGGCAGTTTACTGTCTTTTTATTGATTTAAATAACTTTAAAAAAACCCAATCGTTTGCCCCCTTGAGATTAATTTCTGCACCGGTATGGTGCAGCATATCTTATACTCAAATGTGCCCATACAACGTTATCAAAATAAGATTTTGGGTTTCAACCCCTCCCAACCTAAATAGAAACCAAAGACCCAACAGAAAGATGAATACATCTATTCTTTAGCAAAAAATTCTAAAAAACCCAGCCGCAAAAGTCTATTCTGCAAAATCTGACGCGGGTCATACATTATGAAGTAACTTTGAAACCATTGTCCCTGATTTTTTTACTTTTACGATTGACAATCCTCTTATTCTTATGTTTTCCTTTTAAAACTGACATAAATGTAGAAGTTCACCAAAATATCATACATTTTGGCAAAAAAAACAAGCAGTGTACTACTGCAAAATAAAACCCTTTTTACAGGACTATAAAAGACCTACCAAGAATAATGGGAATGAATGAAAAAAATAATAGAATGATAAGAGGTGAAGTTAAGTAAAACACTAATAAAAGTGAATAAATGTTCAGTACCTCCTTACAATACAGACCGAGTTTTTGATTTGCTACTTTGTACCTGAATAAAAAAAGAGCTGGGGGAACTTTTTTCCCGCAATACTACTCGATCACAAAATGTTAATAGAAATCATTGTATAAGTTGGTCTGGCTAAACATTTAAATGCTATTTGCATTTTTCTTTAACATAGTTCCTGTGAAAGGTAACCTGTTCCAAATATATTGAATGATATAAGAGCAATTTTTCGTCTGCTGGACCTTTGGAAAAATGTAAACATTTTACCCAAAGCTTTCTTTATTTTGTTTTTCCATTGTACCCTTTCGATCCATTTCCCTAGATATTTACTATTATAGCACGACAAAATATCGTACACAGTTTTTTAAATTACATCCCCCCGCAGATTGAATCGGATTTTAAGCTTCAAAGGTAACCAACCAGTTTTCATTTAAAGTCTTTATACTGTTCTACAATA